>JAJFDI010000102.1:0-105984 GCA_028637685.1 Xylariaceae sp. X3-2
AGGTTTGCAGGTAGATATACCTTCTTTTCAGGGGCAGTTGGTCGTTCGGTAGGTGTCAGGGGCAGTTGGCCATTCGGTGCGTCCAGGAACATAGGTATCCAGGTGTCAGGGGCAGTTGGCCGTTCGTGACGTCCAGGATTGTAGGTTTGCAGGTAGATATACCTTCCTTCCAGGGGCAATTGGCCGTTCGTGACGTCCAGGAACGTAGGTTTGCAGGTAGATATACCTTCCTTCCAAGGGCAATTGGCCGTTCGGTGCGTCCAGGAACGTAGGTATCCAAGTGTCAGGGGCAGTTGGCCGTTCGGTGCGGATAGCACCGTGCAGGGGTACGGGATCACACTCTAGCACGGTGCAAAAAGCCCGGACCACGTGTTACAGTGCCGTACGGTGCTATTAGCACTGTGCCGCTAGTGGGGCAACTGACCGTTCGTTGCCGCGCGGCCTTTGCCACCAATTCTACGCTCGGTATAAGCATATATACGTGTTAGTCAGCCAGAATCTCTATGCTTATGCTAATAGCGAGAAATATGCTTATGACCATATACAAAAGTTCGTTTCACCACATCTCCATGCTTACTGCGGGGTTTATGCTTATAAAAACCATGCTTATGGCGGGGTTTGACTGTATAAAGACTCTTGGTAAGCTCCCCGAATTGGGGGAGCTCACCAACAACAATACGGACGAATTACATAATCACTCCAATCTGACACACACCGGCCTATCTGGCGTTATGCACGTGGTTGGAAGGAGTGGCGGCGCGATCGATCTGAGTACGAAATACATCCCTATATTTCCGGCCACATCATAGTACCAGACACCCTTAGACTACCTCCACTACCTGCCGGTAGGTATTTTGTTGATACGACCTAGGTACAGTAGGTAGCTATTATTGTCCTATGTCCATGTTCACTCTAGATAGACTCTCCACGTAATCTAACCGATTTATACTTCTGCAAAATCCCCAGATATCTGCACGCTGTGCTGTTTACTTGTTTGTTTACATTGCTATCTCCCAGGTAACAACATTATACTTAACTGCCGGACATCAGGGGAATTTCTGCCTTGGTACGGACGAACTATCTCGACGACCGTGTGTTGTTCCGTCGGTAGGTAGTCCGGGCGTACCGGTTACAGACCCCACAATCCCATCCCTGTCCCCACACACGACTCGGCCCATCACCGCATGGAGAGAGATCTGGGCTGAGCCGAACTGGTCTCTCTAACCGCCGTCAAGTCGTCGGCCACACTTGACTGACCCGGACACTCGCTTGTCACTCGCAGCTTCACCGTCTACAACGACCTAATCCGTAGGTAAAACCCACCTGACCTCTCCCTTGATTCGTGAGCGGTCTAAGTATGTAGTTTGAGAGTACTCCTGAATGGTTCAGAACCTTACCTTTTCGACTTGAAGACGAGTTCTCACAGTAGGCGCCAATTAATTCATTATTCACAAGTACAACGATAACTGCATTCAAGAATTATCTGAGAGATACGCGAGCTTTCTGCCCTCGTGGTGGAGTATATCCAGACATTGATTTACACCCGCGGCTAGGCCCGGAACGCAACACCTCTTTGCCCAGGGTTTTATTTAATATGCTACCTTGCTTTTACGCTTCTGCTTCATCTTCGGGTGCTTGCGAAGTCTCCTCCTGACCCTCGTCTTCTTCGTCACTTCCATAGACTCCATAGGGGACGAAGTCCTCCTCAATGGGTTGCAGGTTGGGGTCCTGAATGCTGCCCTCTTCTACCGGGAGCCCCTGCTCAGCCCGTAGCTGTTTTACCTTGGACACTGTCATTTCGTAGACAAACTGACCGAGGTGTTCTACACCTTCCATCACGGCTTCGTTGGGTGCTGCTGCCCCTTCTTCATCAGCTAAAACGCGATTCGACGGCCACATCTCGCCTGTTGACAGCACAAGCTTATCCGGACGCTCGAGTAGCAGCTCAAATGCAGAACGTAACTCGTAGCACGCCTCAAATACTTCTCTTCTGCCAACGATATACAAGCCAAGACGGGCACGAGACAGCGCCACCGTTAGGCGTCGTATATCTCGAAGATATCCGACTCTGGACGTTCGAGTGAGCGAAAGGATGATGTCTAAAAAGTTGTTAGTATGTGACTACAACAAGCAAGAGAGAAATCAGCACAGCATGTACCGGCTACTCACAGTCATTTTGTTCACCCTGGTACTTGTCCACTGTCGTGACAGTCTTGGGCATGCCAAAAATAGTCTCATCTGCGCACCTTTTAGCCAAGATGTCTTTGACAAGGGCCTTCTGACCGGCATATGTCGTTAGGATGCTGATCTTCGATGCTGGGTAGCCGAGCAGCCGCATATACTGATACAGTGCAACGGCATACTCAGCTTCGCCCAGATTGTGGATGAAATGAGGCACTGGCTCGGCCTCTCCTCGACCCTTGTAGTCAGGCACGTTGATGAATTGATAATCATACTTGAACCCAGCATTGGCCGTCTGGAATTCCCTAAGGCTCTGCACATGCGGCAGGTTCCCGAGACTCGGGTATCTCCATTTGTACAGCTCGGCAATGGATGGTCGTGCACGCCCCTGTTGGTCAAGGGTGATGACTGGAATTCCCAGTCGAACCAGGCGAGAGAACAGCGATTGTTCCAGGTTAGCATAATGTCTAAAGGCAAGGCTTTGGATAACAGGCGAGTTCTGGTAATGGTCACCGCAAAGAACCACACGTTGAAGCTTCATTTGACCATCCTTGGGCTTTTGCATCGCCAGAGGAATGAAGTTCTCAATCTCGGTGATCTGAGCGGCCTCTTCCATCACGACGTTGTCATAATGAAAACCAATAGATGCAATCTCAGATCGTCGCATAGCAGCATGGGTCGATGTCATCGCAATAATACGGGCCTCGTTGGTGAGAAGATAGTTGGCCTTGTCACGATCCCGTCGCAAGACCTCAAAAGGTTGAACATCTTCAAGCTCAGAGAATATCTTCGATATATGGCGGTAGCAGCCTTCGGCAATGTCTACGACTGCTGATCGATCGGCTTCGATAGGGAAGAGTGGTTGCGGCGCATCCGAGAAAAAGGTGTGGAATGGGAATGCTCGTATGATATCCGCAGGGGATGAGCTTGTATCGTTCATGACCTCTGTGAATTTGGTCCATGCTGGCTTCACGTACACCGAGTTGAAATAACCAGCCGTCTCGGCTGAATTGCCGTGAGCACCTGGAGCATTCATACTCGTGGCGAGAGAGTTTACCTCCTGAAGATACCGATCTCTGATCTCCAGAAAGGATTCTACCCGGCCATGTTTGCTGAAGTTACCCTCAGTATCAAGATCTTCTTCACCATGACCGAGCCGTAAGAGATGGCGCTCATCAATATCTAATGCCACAATCTTGGCAAATAGCTGGTTCAGCGCCTGGTTAGAGTGGGCGATCAAAAGTGTCCGTTGCTCCGGGAAATTGTGATAGATATTGTTGATTATTTGTGTTGCGACGTCTGTCTTTCCTGTACCGGGTGGTCCAACAACGACAGTCAATCCAGGCTGTGTTCCGGAGATAATTGCTTCAACCTGAGCCGGCGTGAAATGAACCGTATTCAACTTAGGAGCGTCGACCGGATAGGGCCCTAAGTTCGGTGGCTTGTAGGTAGAGACCTTGTAAGTATCTATCTCCGCAAGCATGGCAGGCTCCACATCTCTGCGTCTCTTCTTGGATCCCGTGGATGAACTCTCCTCCAAGGGTTTATCTATCGACTCGAGAACGTAGGGAGGACCAAAGATACTAGTGGCCTCGAAACCTGGCTCGATGGTCTTCCCGGGAAGACTTGCAACAAGATGTTGCCAATCTAAGAACGTATCTCTGTAATCAATCCTGCTCACCCGGTTGGTCAAGTGCCTGTAAGTTGCGCCAGCAGGATCTCCATAACCGAGAAAGTTCTCATGCAACCATGATGCCAAGGGCACCTCCGAAAGCGTCAACGTGCGGATGGACTCGAGCACAGGTTTGAAATTATTCTCTCTTCCGGTCCGGCGGATAATCAGATTGATACGCTCATACACATCAGGCTTGCCCTTTTCGACTCGTTCCATATCTGCTTTGTACATCACAGGGTCAAGCCGTAACTGCATTCGCCTGGCGGATGATCGATTCGCACCACCGAAGTAGGCAGCGGGATCCCGTATCGGTTTCCCTTTGTCATCTAAAATCTGAGCCACTTCGGCTGTGCGAACCGTAACTAAGCCTAGCTTCTGGGCCTCGGGCAAATCGTTGAGACGTCCACCCGCCACTGCCGTTTGCGTGGTGGCATCGACGGCAACAAGGAATACAACATCATCGGGCCGAAGCGAATCCCATTCCCGTCTGACATGGTCACCCTGTCGTCGCAAGTCAAGGGAGACTTCTGCTCGAACAACGGACGGCTTGTCATCCCCGACTAGGGGCGGGACAACTTCTAATATGGAAGGTCGAGATATCTGCAAGGCCATCTTCGAGAAGCCAGCAAAGCCCGTCTCCCCTGAACGTCTCACCTCTGGCCTCAATCGCCGCAGTACATCGCTGATATCTTTTCTTATGCCATAGAACGATTCGCAGCGATAAAGGACTAGAGCTCGCCATAGGAAGTCCCCCACGGAAAGATACTGAAGCTTTAGCTTTGGTAATGCCAGCGGCCGTGAACCATCATAGCTATCAGTTCTTAGAAGACTCTGATCAAAGAGACTATCCTCAGTTGGAAGGATATTCATGGTCCGGGCGGTCTCCTGGAATGTTTTGCGCTTCTCGAATGTTGATAGCAGTATCTCCATCAAAAACTGTCTATCAACAACCACATGGACCGACTCGGGATACTCGGTTCGTAGTTCCAGGAGGGATACAAGCTGGGCAAGCTCGTTATCGGTCAAGGCCTCGAGAAGATTCTCAAGCTCGCTTCTCTTATCAATGGAAGCATAGTTTGACAGAGCCAAAACGGTGAGCTTCTCCTTGAAATTCCTTAGAGCAACTCGTTGCAGCTTCCCGAGCTCGGTACAGTGGCGTTCGTAAGCTTCAGTGCGGGAAAACTGCACTCCTGTCTGATCATCAATGGAGAAGTGCACATAGTGGCTTAATAGTGCATATTGGTCACGGAGCAGCGCATTAGCTTCGTCGTTGAACACAGGAGACAGCCTCAAAGCTGGCAAAATGTGAAGATCCTGGACAAGGGTATTGACGTATCGCCGCGTAGGAAGCTGACTTAGCAGATCTGTGATGAATTCAACGAAACGCTCGCAGTATAACACATGTTCCTCCGTCGCCTTCTCCTCATACAGCGTGTGGAGGAAATCCAAGGTAAGGGTGTACAGCCAAGCCCTCTCGAAACGTAACCGGGCTTTCGTGGCATCGTCCGCGGAGTCATAGCGTTTGGCGGCAGCTTTCCATGATTTTCTAAGCTGCGGTGTTTGCGCCAGCTTTGTCTCACACTTGGCATCAGAGGAGAGATTGTGCCATATAGCGATGGAAACGAGCGGTGCGCATTCCTTCCTCACACTGGCCCAGTCCAGACTTTGGAATGCGAAGATGAAGAAGTTGAGCAAATGCGTGCGGACGGGCAGGGATAGTGATCGATCGAGGCTCATGGACAAAATACGACTGAAAAAACTCGAGAACTCGGCCGGTCGACTTTCGAATATGCTCCAGGTCTCGAGTTTCTCCCGGGCCTTTACATTCGTCAACAGGGCTATCAGGAGAACGTGGAAGTTGGACGAGTCTTCGGAGTATCCAGGCCATAGATAACTGAGCGACAGATGTCAGTACGGAATACATGGGCTGAAATGGGCAGAAGCGAGGGCAGAGAAGGGTTTGCAGCAGGGCTCTGTTCGTACCTCTCTAAGGTCTGCAGCCCCTCGAGGATCAGCAGCGACTTGTAGGCGAAGGCATTCTTCTCCAGCACATCCCAGATTTCCTTTTTGAGGACGTCATTCTTGACCTTGACGTTGGTGTCGCGCTTTGACGTCTTCAGCTTCAACCAGTGCTGCTTTGCAAGCTGAGCGAACTCAGACTCACCCTCCAAGTCGGCGACGGTGGGCCTGGCCGTAGGACTGTCGTGAGCCTTTGCCCTGGCGTCTCTTTTCAGACGTTTCGCGTTTGGCATGATGGCAGGACTGCTCACAAATAGCTACTAGTCAATTGCCGAAAATGCAAAACGCGAATGCGACCTGAGGAGCGGTAATCCGTAGGCGGGCCAGTGGCAGATGAGCAGTGAGGTTTGTGTTGCTGGCGGCGCAAGAGGTTCAGAACATGTTGGCTTTGAGGCTGGGAAATGAGCGACTACTTTACGTATAGAACGTGAGGTCGATAATATGTTGTACGTACGTAGATTCCGTATTGGTATTCCGTATCAGCTCAAGACTTTTGTTTGTTTCTTTGGGCAGTTGCTTGTCGCGTTGCCCAGTGCCGCGCCTAAATTATGTAGGTATCCATTGTACAAGAAGTAGCCCGGTAGCGGATTCAGGCACGGACAGGTAGCATTGCCGCGGCCAGGAGCGCTTGTAGGTACCTACCTACCTGGGATGCCCCCTACCTGCCCATGTCATCCATCCATTTGTTCTTATCTTATCGAGATTGTGGGTGTACATACGGATTACATATCTGGGGATTGGCAACCACGGCTAAGTCAATTCACCCTACCAACCTACCTACCCGGTAGTCATTGCACTAGAGGCAGGTAGTGCCTGTTACGTATTTCGTACCAGCTACCTAACGTACTGTACGGATTACCTATCTGCGTCGCAAACAAATTACTTACCTTACGGAATTCATCTTCATACGAGATGCGCTTCTCTTTCTTGATTCAACACAATCATATCTGCCGCCTCTCTCTCGCATCCCAAGGCCATATACATACGACCGCTCTCGACTCCCGTCTGTCAATTCACGACATTTTCGATCCATGACTCCAGCATATTGACGCTAGTCGTATTCCATATACCACCAATACATGGTCCCATCGCTTCCGTCTCGTGCAAACGACCGCCTCGACCAACCGATACGGCCATTGCCATCCTAGACCACCACCGCCGAGACCATGTCGGTATCTAGACTCTCGGAGGACGAGGTGCCTCAGGTGTCTGCCGTGACGGACCTTCTCGAGGACGCCTTGGCGCACGCGCAAACCATCAAGCCTGCCTCCATCGAGCCGCCTCTCACGAAGCCTCATTTCGAGGCCTTCATTGCCCGCTTGCCCGCCGTTTTCCCTGCCACGGCGCCAGAGCAGGCTCAGGCCAGAGACTCGGACAAGGTCCGTCTGTATGCCGCCGTGGAGACGGCCGCCCGCAAGATCTTCAGTTCCATGGTTGTAGGTCGTATTATCCCATTCTAGCCCATCACGCGCCTACAACAAGGATTAATGGCGTATTCCTAGGCTTCGGTCTCCATCGTTTCCCCCGAATTCGTCCGCGTTTGGAATCTTTTTGACTGTCTTTCGGTTTTGTCTGACAACGAACAATGCGACCCGGCGCTTCTGTTTTGGCTGGTGGAAGAGCTACTGGACAGTCAGACTGTCGACGGTTGTCGCAGAGTCTTCGATTTCCTCGAATCGCGGCGCGAACGGATTACGGCCAAAAATCTGAAGCAAAAGTCACTAGTTATTCTCAGATCCTGCAACGACCTATTGCGACGATTGTCACGCGCTGAAGATGCCGCTTTCTGCGGCCGCGTGTACATATTCATGTTTCAAAGTATTCCTCCGGGAGATAGGAGCTCGGTGAACTTACGAGGTGAATACCACGTCGAGAATGTGACTACTTTTGAAGAGCCTCAACTTGCATCCGACGTACCTGCCGAGGATAAGATGGCCGTGGACGACGAAGGCGATGCTTCGAACGCCAAGTCCACGACGAAGGCCGTCTCTTTCGATTCGAAAAACAAGTCCGAGTCGGAGAAGGTTCTCGACACCGACGTGTTGTACCCAATCTTTTGGTCTTTACAGCACTTCTTTAGTCAACCTACCACGCTCTTCGACCCGGCCTGTCTCACGAAGTTCAAGAGTGGCATAGAATCTACGATGAGCGCATTCGAAGCTGTGGAGAGAATCCAGAAAAATACCAAGGGTCACGATGAGAATAAGCTGATTCCTCAGAAAAGGAAAGCTGCCGGGGTCGATGAGGATCTGCGGAGTACGAACAATAATCCAAAGTATCTAACAAGCAGAGAACTCTTCGAACTAGAGGTATCCATTCCCCGTCTTGTAACAGCTGCGGTCGAGATGATACTGACGCGATCGACTTCAGATCAGCGATCTTTACTTTCGGCGACATATTCTCATCCAGGCCTTCATTATCCTGGACTTTCTCATGTCTCTTACACCACAAGCTAGAGCGAAGATTGCAAATGTCCAGCAGAATAGGTCTGTGGTGTATGCCGATAAGAATCTGGGAGAAGACGATGTGAGTAGTGAGCTGTAAGTTTCTCGTCATATACTAACATGGAGTCAGGCAAAATGGGCAAAAGGCATGAAGGATAGAATCACTAGTTATATCCAGGCCGATTCAGATGGTTTCTTCTTCTTTCGAGTAGTTGAAAGCGTTATATCGAGAGATAAAGGTTGGGTTCGCTGGAAAGTCGAGAACTGCCCCCCTATTGAGAGACCCTCGGTATCTCCCGAAGAGTTCAACGACGCGAGAGGCAGTGCAAAGCGCCTTGCAACCAGCAGAAGACCCAAGCCAGGCTTCAACTCATTTTCACTAGACTTCATGGATGAGCCGGACTCCAGCCAATCGTTAGATGAGTTGAAAGACCCAGCAAGATGGAGCCTTCCAGACTTGGCTGAGTACAAGAAGAAAATCGCGAATGACGATCTCGATCTTGATTTTGCATCGGGTGATAAAGAAAAGACACAGATATTGGAGTCGAAGGCCAGCAAAACTTGGAGAGCACTGAGAATTGCCCGACATTCCAAGCTTGCGGCATTCGATAAGATTGAAGATTGGAAGAACATCGAGGCCATCTTCCAAGAAGCAGCAGCAGAGGAAGCCCAGCAAGGAGACGAGGAGGAGCCTAGAGGAGAAGTTCCACAAGACATGAAGCCGATCATAATAACCGGGCCTAGTGGTGTCGGCAAGTCTACCCTCATCTCGATGCTAGTGGACAAGCGAAAGGGGGTTTTCAACAAGATAATACGACACACAACTCGAAGTCCGAAGGATGACGAAGTGAATGGCCGAGACTTTCACTTTGTTGATTCGAAGACCTTCAACACTATGCTCGACGGCGACTATTTCCTTGAATGCAGCACACAGGGTGACGTTCAATATGGAACGAGTCAAAAGCTCGTGAATGCTCCAGAAGTAGCCGACAAGGTTGCCCTTATCCGTCTGGACCGAGAGGTGAGCTGCCTATGTCAACCTTTCCCCAACTATATATACTAAAACAGCTGATCTAGGGCACGCAAATGGCAAAGGATAACGGATTCTCAGCTAGAGTCGTCTTTATTGCTCCGCCTAACATGGACACACTGTCAGCTCGGATTAAGCAGAAAGAAGCGGGTCTGTCGGAGGAAGAAATACAACAGAGGCTGAAGACCGCACAGGAGGAGGTCGACCAGTCTCAGTCCGGCGATCTCTACGACAAGGTCATCACGAACGATGATCTAGAAACCGCCTATACGGCGCTAGACGAATTCATCTACGAGCTGCCCACGGCCAATGGAGTTCCCGTAGATGGAGCAACTGTTGAGGACACTGCAATGGAAGATGACACGAATGTTGTTGATGTGAATCCATCATAGGTCGTGTTCGAGTGTGAACTGTTGAATGAGAAGATGGGGCATGATTCAGTGCGAGCCCTCAGGTGATGATGGGATTTGTTGAACAAGGGCTATATACAGCAGTGGAACTAGAAGAAAGGCATGTCCAAGTTGTCTGTACGAGGTGTTTGTTGCCTGGCTATCCATTAGATAGATACCCAATAATACATCAATGGATGTATCTTGCCTACCATCCACTCGTCTTGAATTATGGTGTATCATTACGTTTCCCCCTGTGATCTTTTCCATTAAGCACAACTCACACCACGATTCTTCCAGTTGTCTGCGCAAGTTTCGATACCCCCCGTGCCATGGGTAGTCTGTTCGTTAAGCAAAGAGTCACCCGGTATCATAGAAGAATAGATACGAAGAAGAAAAGATTCGTGCCCTGGATCCTATCCGATCCGATCAAGGGCCACGCGAATCATCTCTCATTATGATTTTCTACATAATCCTGTCTACGGCTTCTGCCTCAAGCACATGCCACAAAATACCACTTGTGTGATAGAAGGGCGAAAGCTATCCCGACAAAGATCATGCTCCCCATCACCGTCGTCGCCTCATCCCGAATCATGTCACACCACAAGTATACAGCTATAATCTCCCCATCAGCATGAGAGTCCTGACCCCCTGTCGAAACACAAAGAATCATTCACAAAGCTGCTGTGTCTGTCCTTTGTTCTTCCCTAGGGGGCATCTGGTGGTTGGCCCATCACATCAGGGCACATTTGGAGGAGGCTTTCCTCGCGGCGATCTCCCTCAGCCTGTTACAGTTGTTAGTATTTTCTCACGATGATTCAGGGAGCTGTTGTCCTAGATGGAGTCAGGGTACTGACCGTTTGATCTGGTCCCAAAAGTTAGCAGTGCCCATATATAAAAAAAGGTGTTCGGAAAGACTTACCCATCTCTCGGTCCTGTCATACTCCTCGATGATTGGGTGGAGCATCTTATACCGCTCCCGAAGCGTCGTGGTGCGGAGGAATTTCTCCCTCTGCTCGTCGTCCAGGGGAAAGACCGCGGCCATCCACCAGGACAGCTCGTCAGGACACCACGGCATGAGATCGTTGGTCGCGATCTGGCTCTGGATGAGCCAGTCGTAGTCCTCGGCTTGACTGGTCATAATGAAGCCCGAGCCACGAATATAGTGGCTCAGGGTCGACATTGTTTCCGGGTCATATGTCTTGACCTGGTCGATGCCGCTGGTCTCGGTGGCCTCGATGTCCTCTTGTACGGCAATGGGGACATCGTAAGCCTTTGTCACCCTGGCATATATAACGCCGCCGGACCACCTATGGCTCTTGATGGCGAGTCTTTGCTCACCCACCGCCTCGACTTTGCAAAGGCCCGAGTCATACATCTCAAGGCTCGTCATCCGCATGTACACGCCCATGTCGGAGAGATGTGATTGACCGGCAGCTTCGGGATATGCCTGGCCCTGTACCATGACAAACCGCCGATGGTCGTTCCATACCGATTCGAACATCGTGCAGTAGCGCGCTTCGAGTGTACTGATGGTCACACACTCAGTAGGCAGCGCGCCTCTGCCAACGAACAACGGCAGCCTCCGTGTTGGTACGATGGGCCTAGTCTCGGGCTTCTTGGCTCCCCAGAAGCTGGTAATGAACTTGACTAATCGTACATTGGATGGGGATGCCGTCGGGCCCGACACAGGGTGGACGTCGAGCTGGGCCCTGCAAACGGGACACTTGATGGATCGGTCCATCAACTCGCGGACACAGTGGCGACAAAATGTATGGCCGCAGCTGGTGGTCAGGGGATCATCCAAGAAGTCGCAGCAGACTTGGCAATCGAAATACTTTCTCGTCGCCTCTTGTAGCTGCTTCAGCGTCTTCTTGTCCTCCGCCCTCACCGCGTTCCAGACATCATCCTCGCCAATGGGGATGAGGCAAGCCCGATGGTTGAAGGGCAGGTTTCCGGCCTCGGCCATGCTGTATAAGACCGTCACTCTGTCGTCGCCGAACTGCCTCGAGTCGGTCAGATGCTCCAAAGGGCCAGGACAATGAGCCACCGGATCCCAGTACAAAAACAAAACCACCCGAAATTGTTGGTTAGAGTCTTGTGCAGCTGCTTGGTGTGGCTTCATAACCTCGTCGAAGGCCCCGACCACCTTGTTGATAGTGATGTCGCGCACCACATCCAAGGCGGAGTGAGACTTTGAGCAAGCCCCAATCGGGCACTGAAAACCGGACTTTCTGGTCTCGTCGAGTGGCCAAGTGACGCCTTCTCGAATCTGAGAGGGCGGAACGCATCCCTTGCAGATGGTGTAGCCGCAAGGCAAATGGTGGGCATCATTTAGTATGCCGCCGCAGAGATGGCACTGTACCAGACAGATAATCGGTCTGATACCTTTGTTGCCGGTGCCGTATAAGTCGTCTTGCAAAAATTGTGGCTCGTCAATCGGCGTGAGAGACTGTTCGGGAGTGTTCTCGGGCGTCGACGCCGACGGGGTCGACTGTGCCGAGAGACGGCAGGCGGACATGGTTACTACTGTCGGGTAGTAGCAACGAAGATTCCTAACGCTGTGAATTGCCACTATCTGTTAGTACGAAGAGAAGAGAAAGAACGTTTATTCAACGTCTAACCTGTGCGAGTCGGGTCAGTATCACTTACCGAGCGGGATGCCTGATAGTGCAGGCCACGAATGGTTATCGCAAGAGCAAAGACAGCTTCTGATCTTGGTGCAATACCGAGAAGATGGAAAGTCTGGTTAGCAATCAACAAGTCGTTACAAGAATCAACAGAGTTGAGAAGTGTAAGAGTTGTGATGGATACCAACGTTGGTTGTGTGGAAGGGAAGAAGAAAGGTGGGAAGGAAAGCCAGCCATCGGTGCATACTTGTAGGTGAGAATTTCTGGCCGGAAAAGAACCGCAATACATTGTTGCATATCGGATCTCTCAATGTATTATGTTGAATGCCATTTTGTTTGTTAAGTAGTCATGTATAATGTGTTGTTGTCGGTTGACGAGGTCAACTCGGTCGTGCCTGCTGTTTCCGAGCCGGCAACCTGTGAAAGTCTCCACTTTAAACTCCGGCGCCGTTCCCGTCACAGGTCCGGATTAAAGTGGGGCACTGGCTCGGTACGGCCCGTCTGCACCTTGTGATTGACGTGCAACCGGCAATCATTGGTTGGATGGTGAAATACCTACAGAGAGACATGTTCCCTGTCTGCTCGACCAGTCACCGATTAGAATGGCGTCGACAATAGACAAACCTCGTGACAGACGACGATGGGGGAAAGTACCAGGTAGGTACTGGTCATATTGTACTTGTACAAAGGTCTATGACCATGCGCTACCCTCTTTCTACTCGTAGTTCAAGTTTTCGAGTTATGTATAACTTCCTCTGGGCTTTTATTCTATTGGTTCATCTTGTTCGTTGATCGGCAATCAATTTGATTGTAGCCTGAACATCCAGGTTGCCTGCTTTGTTAGGCGTCTCGATCTGGACAGCCCTTCGACCAGAGAGACGTTGTCTGTCAATAATCGTTATGACTTACCTGAATATGAAACAGTAAGATCGAGTACGCACTGACAATTCACCAAAATTTGATCTGCTATTTTCCCAGATTTGACCTTGCGACAATAGGCGGATGATTGTGCAAACGGGCCATGCCCTCCTGCTCTGGTGTGCAGCTGGACATGGACATGACTCAAATAATACCAGATGCCAGCGATGAGACGAGAAGAAGCAATGCAACCATAAGCCTCAAGCCAACCTCCTGCGCTGGATTCCCCAAATCCTGCTTCAGAGGCCTACTCGTACAGCACAAGTTATTCATCGCCAGGAATAGTCAATCATCTGTAAGTTCTCTTCCAGCGTGAGTCAGTTCCCACGGCAACGACAGCCAGATCAAGCGCATCACGAAGCCAGTCTCGCCATCCGGGCCGCATACCGACCCGCCAAAAGAGGGAAAGGATAGTTTCGGTTCACAGGCATGCCTTGTTTACTCTGAGAGAAGTTTCTTCCGGATATGTGAGATCTAAGACACGTGTTGGGCTCTCTCGATTGGAGCCGCAGGAGGATCTTCCATGCACTGCCTGCATCACGTCTGGCTGCCCAACCTCGGGCTCTAAATAAATACTTGGGTACCTACATTTCTTTTGTGGGGGGGAAGCAGCCAAATGATTCTCACCTCCGTCTGGATTTCAATCCTTTCATTTCTGGACGGCAGTGCGTGCCCATGTAAATCCGATAACACAGGGCGTGTTGTTGGCCCCGATCACACTTGACCACATCACAGCACACTGCAAGCGGTTAAACCCTACCTAGACGTCAGCTCGCGGCCTGGAAGAGACTCTCGCTCGCGAAGCACACGTGGGCGACGGTAGCCATAGTAGACTCCCGCAATTATTTGCCTACATGTTTTCGTTCGGGGATCAAAAGAGCCCCGGGACCTCCAAGGGCGGGCCGTCGGGCAACAACATCCTGGACCCGGAACAGTCCAACACACTCGGTTTCCGGAGCAGTCTACAAACCGACGACGCTGTCGACGAAGCATCGGACACAGATACGGCAAACGGGCCGGACCCGGATACAACGGGAGTGCGTGAGACACAAAGCGACGAAACTGCCGACACCAAATGGAAAGATTACGAAAGGAAGCTCCTCCAGATTGAACAACAGAGCAAAAGGCGGCTCCTGCAGCAGTATCATGCGGGATCCGAACAACCGGCCGTCACTTGGAAGATACTGTACTATGTCAAACCGATCTATTATCTCGACGAACCTCGATGGGAACCAGATGCTTGTGGAGTTCCACAACTACGGTTATCGAATCCAATCCCTGATATTCGAGGGTGGTTCGCCCAACACTCCCATGTTCCCTTCGCAATAATCAAACGCTACGACCCATATTCCCATAAGGACTACTTCACGATCGAGGAAAAGGACGATGTGTACCGTGTACCAGAGCCAACATCACAGGTCCTGTCGTTGATTTCAAAACCCATGATTGACGCCGTCGAGCAGTTTGTCAGTAAGGTGCCGGGGTTCCGAGAGCTGTTCCCAACATTCAATCCCCGAAAGGCAATCCCAGCACCCTATCTCTTCATGTATTACAGTTCATCTTATCTGCTATCGAGCCATAGCCATCATCTAGACTTTTCCAGTACGTCGCTTCTATTAGAACTGGACAAGTGCATCAACCAAAGCCATGGGTGGGAACACGGTGCAGCTAAATATCTTGCATCAGAAGGACGTATATCAAACAAACTATTCGGGTATCTCATTCGACCAGGCGATGTGCTTGTGAAGCGGGATGATGCTGGTGTAGGGGCATATATGGCGTTAGACTGGGCTACGGAGAGCGAAGCGTCTAAGAAACAGCGGCAGAAGGAATCAAGGTACGGCGAGGATTATGCTGACAACAAAGTTGCAACGAAGAGTTTGGATAATGTCTGTGGGCAGGGGGCTCAGAGGTGGTACGGATGGACTGTACCGGTTTGGTCATGGACTTTCGACGGTGTGTACCTGAGGCAACGACGCGACCTGGACGTCGGCGTAAATGCTGGCTCTTCTAGCGAGATCATCCCAATCCCTACGCTGGATATCATCCCTCTTGAATATGCCGATCCCCACTATCGAACACTGTTGGAAAAGAGAGGAAGACATTTATGGCTGCTCCAGTATGAAGGAGGACTGGTGGACGTTAATCAAAACGGTGTGAGCACTCAATCTTTTTGATCAATCTTCGATAGCTGGATTTCATACTGACTGCATTGCAGATTGTCGAGAGGTGCATGATAGATATCCAAACGCATAAAAAGCTACACCCGAAGTCAGACCTGAGCAATGTGAGATCATGCTCGGGTATGTATCAGAGCGACCCGTACGACTTTGAGCCGATGTCAGCGGATAGTCTCCGGGTATTTCCACCTCGAGTTCCCGGCTTCAACCTGATGCGGAATACGTGGGGTGAGCAGTAAACAATTCAATCTTCCAATTCACCATATTGACATCTCATAGTGGATCTAGAAGTCGACCATATGTCGGATGTGACTTGGAACAAACGAGCAATTGCAGATCTTGTCATAGACAAAGAGACCAAAGAACTTGTCCAGGCCCTTGTCATGACACAACTTGGCTACAGGTATAGATCTGTAGGCTCCGTCCCTGACAGTAGAAGCGGACTCACCATGTTATTACATGGAGAGTCAGGGACTGGCAAGACCTTCACCGCCGAAAGTGTGGCCGAGTTCGCAGAAGCGCCGTTACTGCGTGTGAACAGCGGTGATATAGGAACCACGCCCGAGATTGCAAAAAAGAACTTGCAATCGTTTCTCCATCTCGGATGGAAATGGAACTGCGGTATGCCTTACGAAAATGAGTAAAAATCCACGGATCTGCTGACGGTGCTGTAGTCGTTCTTCTCGATGAAGTGGACGTGTTCCTGGAAGCGGCAGACGAGGCCAATCGTCCCGCCCTCGTATCCATCTTGCTACGAGAGCTGGAGAACTACAAAGGAGTTCTCATAATGACAGCGACTCGCATAGGAGCGTTTGACAAAGCATTCAAATCCCGAATCCAGCTATCGCTGCATTACGAGAACCTGGGACTCAACCAGCGACGCGAGATATGGCGGAACTTCCTCGCCCGCGACAAGTCCGTTGATGAATCGGCTGATTATAAGAACATGCTCGACCATCTAGACGACCTCAGCAAAATCGAGATGAATGGACACGAGATCAAAAACGCCATCAGGTCGGCGAGACAGCTGGCCATGCACAGATCTACACCGTTGACGTACTCGCACCTGAGTCAAGTGCTATGGGTGAGTAAGAAGGGCTGCAAATAGGTACCTCATCGACTGAAGATCTGCTGGCTTGGCAGCAAAGAATTTTGAAGAGCAGGACAAGGAATGATTGTGTTGGTAAGGGTTTGAATTCTTAGACGAGAGGGAAGGAAGGATTGTTGTTTGGCGAGAAGGAAGGTTTGAAGTTCTCCTCGTACTCGTATGTACTTCGTAAAAGTACCTAACCTTCTACGTTAGGTACCTTCTAGGGGGCTACTGCCTGCTAACTGCACTAATGTAACCACCACGTGCCCATGTGACTTCCCCACGACGGACGTGTTCCCACGCCGGTGAACGCAAATGGAAGCCACGGAGGGGATTGTGGCCCGGAGCACGCGAGCGTGCCCAGCTTACGGGCTTCCTGACTGGCTCAAACTGCCTAAAGTAGGTACGACTACCTACCTAACCGGCGCCTATAGGGTGCATTTTAGTGTGAGGCGCGTAATCACTGCCCCCGTCACTGTGTTGTACAACGGGATCGATGGAATGATGGACGTGTTAGTCGTAGGTAGGTAATCCGTACCTTCACCGTTCTTACACCAGGGCCGAAGCGGCTGCCGTGAAATCCAAAAATCTAACGCCGGTCATACAATTACACGACGAATCAATCAATAATCGCCACCAGATTTGAAAGCCGTCCGAGCGAGTGTGGGCATGATTAGTATTCTTCCAAAAAACAAGTCATTTGCAAGTATTGTTGCTCATGAAACCGGTCAGACAATTTGTTTATGAAGCCATAGAATAATCGGCATATAACAGGGATTTTTTTTTGAATATTACTTCCATTCGTTCCGCAATGTGGCGGGTGTGATCATGTCCACGGAATAATACCGAGAATTACTACCTACCGCATCCGTCTGGTCAGATATCTAACCCCGCGCTGACGACGGCGTTCAGGATGAGTGGGTAGGATTTCACATTGCAGGAGTTCAGAGCGCCTGGAGGATGTGACGGCGTTCATCTCACATACGAGTAAGAAAACGAAGGCAAACACGTCAGATTTCCTTTATGCAGATTGATTTTGCATTGTCGTGACATGAAGCTTAGATACATGTTTGCTTGCTTGCTTGCTCGCTTGCTTGCTATGTAGACCCAAGAAGAGTTGTGAATTTTCCCTATCCCAAAATTTTTTTCTTTTTTTTTGTTCCATATTTCCGTGTAAAAGTAATCCTCATTAAGCACGTTTCGTGCCATATTTGTTAATCGCAAGCCAGCGACCAACATTGCCAAATACAACACAGCAGCAGAATAGGACGTTTAAGGTCCAGATTCCCGTGGCAAGGGCCTGCTGGCTTCCGGCAAGACCGCCGAATGAAATCGGGTCATCGAAGTAGGGGTTCGAGGAGTTGTGGTGTCCTGAGGGGAAGGAGAGCATGGCTGGTACGGGTACCATATCGGGTTGTAAGCCCGTAAGTAAAGCGGAGCCAGCAACTCCGACGACCGATGATACAATAAAGCCGGGTATCGAGCCGTCGATGAAGTACCAGAGGGCCGGGTTCACGAGGGCGAGGGATAGGGAGACTTGTAGGGTCGAATCCCATGGGCATTTGCGCTGTGAAGTATATAGTTAGCATTTGGATATACCATAGTGACAGATAGAGGAATGACTTACAATAGCATAAGCAATGCCAATGAAGATTCCCATGCCGCGCACGGCAAGCGCCCAGTCCGTCTTTCGTCTGCCGTTGTTGACATCGCTTTCCGTCTCAACCATATCCCCATTGCCCAACTTTCCATCCAAAAGTCCATCCACCCAGGGCAACAAACAGCCCAAGATGAGGCCCGAAGCGCCCCAGAAAGCCATGTAGCCCCAATTATAATCTGACTCGCCCACGTGCTCCATGCGGAACGCTTCGGATGAGCGGCTCTCCCGGACCGTAGATACGACGATGCCGTAAACAATACCCAAGCTCGATAACAGTAATGCTCTTAAGCTGGAATATAAGAGGGATGTTGTGGTCGTCTGAGCCGGCTGTACCGGGTGGTGAGGAATAGAGGCCCGTCGTGCAGGGTAAACGCGCTGTGTCTGTATTATATCGGTAGAGTCATCAATGCCTAGAATCCCTTCGGATGTTGCTGTTTCGTTTTCCCAGGGCGTATTCAAGTCATTGTCGGATGGCTCATATATGCCCATGAGCGTCGAGGAGGTGAGATTCTTGACGGATTGCGCTCTGCTGAGGCTGAATCCCGAGTCGGAGCGCACTTTGTTTTTCGAATCCATTAACTTGTGATTTAACCAGTCCAGGTTCAAATTCGAGCCGGGTTGAGGCGTGTGAGGGAGCGATTCATCTTCTGGCGGAGTTGGCTCCTTGAGGTTGAATTTGAATGGTCGCACGGGGACGGGTCGCCATAGCGGTGGGCCGTTCTGAGAATCGGGAGTGTCCGCCATGGGTGGTTGGTGTTGAGGAATGTTATGCGGTGAAGACTCGATGGCGAATTGGCGGGTAATACTGGAGAAGAGTTGTTGAGTTGTTGATAAGAATACTGCGGGTTGAGAAGCTTAGATATATCCGAGACGTTCTCAGCGGGAGACACGTCCTATACTTGTATAGGATGGAGATGGAGATGGAGCGCTGCACCCCAGCAAATCCCGAATGACGACACAGGCTAGAGCTCGCGTAGGGACGTAAAGTTGAGACGGGCCCTGGGTAGCGTCTCCAAAGATAGAATGTGAAGGAGATGACGAGTAGTTACGTGGATTCCGTAAGGAGGTTAAGTAATCCAGTAGTGTGCCGGTAGTTTGAGTAGTTCGAGACCCGGTAATAGATGTAGGGCAGGCAGTACGAGTTAGAGAGAGAGAGAGAGTCGAGGTTGTAGTAGTTGAACTTGTGACGAAATGGGAGCTCGCGAGGTGTAAGTGAGCAGCGGGAACAGGCCAACAACAGCGGAGCTACCTTCTAGACTATGTTCTGTTTAGTTATAAAGGCATGTCCGTGTGGAATAGGTAGAGCAGGCAGCTGGCGTTAAGGTACGAAATAATAAGTCGGCAGCGTCGCATTCCGTGTAGGCAGTGGACGTAGTGCAGTGGAGACCGCAGATCTGATCGCAAAGACCCAGAAGATGCGGTTTGGTCTCGGACTTGTTTGGGACTTGTCTGGGAACCTGTCTGGGAACCTGTCTAGGGATCTTGCCCTGTTTAAGACGGCCGTTGCTAATGATGATAATGCCAGGTATGGCCAGATATTATTACTCCGTAAAGCCCGTGATCTTTGTGTAAGTCTCGTCTCGTCGCGTGCGTACGATATTTGTAGATCGACGAGTGATGACGAGATCGAAATCCAGGGGCTTGCTTCCTTCAGATCCGAGGAAGCATGGGATTCCGGGGATCCAGGCAGAGTGAAACAGGACGAAGCAGGATATAAAGACCATGAATGAAACGATGACAGGTACCTTTTCACCTTTTGTATTGGCACGCCGTCCAGTCCCTCTTCGATCTCCAGTAATACGGCGTACTCAGTACTCCCTTTCCGGCCGTGTTGACTGTAGTCGAGGAGGTACGGGATACCCTGGACAGGTTACGAAGCCATGCTGCTCTGCTCCAGTCCATCCCCACGCGACGACCCAATAGGGATTTTTCAGAGCTGACTCCGCCTCACGAGAGCATCCGGCTCCTGGGGGCAGGTTCCCAGTGGACGGGTGTGCAGAGTGGAGGCCCACTTGTGCAAATGAGAATGAGCCCAGAAGCGCAGATGGCTACGAGTAGATTTGCCTACGACCGGCCCTGGCGAGTACGAAGTACCTATTCCTTGCCTAACACCACATGAGCCCAGTGGACTGGTGGGCTGTTTTTTAGGTCTGTTTTAGGTCCGTTTAGGCGCAAGTGCTGCCCCGTCCCGCCGCTGGGTCTCAGACTGGGGGCGCTAGCGTAGTAATGTCATGCGCCCACCAGGAACCGAGGTTCGAACGGCCTAGTATCCAGACGGAATACGGGCATTAGGTCACCACCGGCAAGGGTGAGAGGTCCACTGCTAGCAGAGCCCAAGGCATGGAGGTACCTCCGTATACCTACGGTGAACGAGTGAGTGAGTGAGCGAATCAGTGACGACAGAGTTGATATGCACACGCCTGTTCGTATGCCGTCAGTAACAACATTAGGTACTGAACAACGTCGACAGTTTGTGAGTCGATATTACTCGTGCCTACCTCTCAGCAGGTAAACTGTGGATAGTTACCGTAATGAACGGCAGTGACGTTTGGAATACCGGATTGCATCTTCCAGTTCAGTCTAGACGTATCTGATTCAATCTCTTAAGTGAAACACCAAAACAATCATTCAACTCATCAAACATCGCCAGCTGAACTAAACCCGTACCTTTTGCTAGTGCGTCTTCCAAACTGAAGCGTGACCATGATTCAGAAACGATGCGCCGCTAACACCACTAAACATTCAACTGTAACGCGTTAAATGAGTCTACCCACCTCGAATCATACCATGTACCTGATCGAGATTCTTGAGTATCGTACCTAGAGTCGAATATTCCTACGTCAACTCCCTCTTTTGCGTGATCGGATTCAAGAATCGCTCTTTCAGAATTCCGACCGTTGGCCTATTCTCGTCCCGGAATTGCGTCTGATCATCCATTGTTACCCGCCATGCCGAGTTGCCCATGTCGAATGACGTACCGCTGGTTAACTAGCGCTGATCCTCCTGTTCAACTCTCAACCCCCCGGCCGGAAACGAGCATTGGTTAACTCCGTCCGGTCTTGGAATAGGGAAAGAAGAAAAAAAAAACATTGCGTACCTCCTTGCTGGGGTAACACCGCCTAGGTATGTCGTTTCGATAACCGACTTCCGTATGTTTCTTATTTCTTATTTCTTACTCAAGTTGGGGGTTACATACGTAGTGTCTTTACTCAGTTATATTCTCAATTAAAATAGTAGTAATCCACAATGACATGCATCCTCACATGTCCGCACTACCGGCGCTTCGTCGTTCACCCTTACTTAGAAACCGAAGTGTGTCATGTAACAGCCAGAAATAAACAGAGAAACACACGCACTGACAGCTAAAGCCAAGAACATCCGTCTCTTCCGAACCTCTCTTTCTCCAACACCAGTTCCTGCGATCCGAGTGTATCTTCCAACTGTTTCGAATCAGCAAACCACATAAAAAAAGAAGATGATGCTGAGACAAAAACGGACGAGGCTCAATTCGATCTGAACCCGTTTTCGGCGGTGAGGCCTTCACAGTATACTCGTACAAGTGCATTTAGGTAGGCATCTGTTTATGCGGGCGGTATTGCTCAACATCCGACTCCCCGTATTCAATCGAGGTCGTTGCGTGTGTCCCCCCTTCCCCTCTCCTCCCCCCTCAACAGCCCCTTATTAAAACCCCCCAAGGGTGAGTAAGTGAGTGAGTGAGAAACAACAGATGAGGGGCGAAGACCTCGATTTTCACATGCATGCAACTACTCCGTATCTCCAGGTTCGAAATGAGAGGAGGGAGATCTCAGATCCCAGCCAATAAGTTCAGGAGAGAAAGAAAGAAGAAAGAGGGGGTTACAAGACAAGGGTTTTGTTGGGGCCCGGAAGAATAGGATTGTTTATTTAGGGCACGACATGGGGGCCTGCAGTCTTCTCGTACTTTTACTCCATTATAGGGCTAGACTTGTATACTCCGTACTTCCTCGTAAATATCCCGTATGCAGTTTATATTAATGGACAAGGGTTTTTTTCTGTTTCTGTCGGCGCCGACGTGGTTCGCGGAATAAATCTGTAAGAGAGCAAAGCGGCAGTGTTACGGATTAAAACTCCTTGGATCTTTCTTTACTCCGTATTTCGTTCTTTCTATACCCCACACAGACGACCCAAACAAAACCCCCTGAACTTGACCGGTCTAGAAACTTGTAAGCGGCCTATGAACACCCTCCCATTCGCGCTCGACAACCGACCCCGTGACGGCCTGCGTCGTAGATGGTGGGGGTTACTCGTACACACACTCAACTACTAGGACTTCTTCTACTTTACTACTATTCACATCTGGACAACACGTACGACCAACTACTGCAAGCAGGCTCCCGTATGCCAACAGCATATAACAATTGCGATCTCGTGCTCAATATCCCGAGTCACATGCTCCCGATTTTGTTGAACACGTTATTACTAGGTAAGTACCTACTTAACCCCCTTGCTAGTAGTATATGAAATCCCCCCCTGATAATAAGGGAAACCCGAAGTCGGCCTGAGGGGCGAAACCGAAACCCCCCTCCTTTCCTTTCCTCCCTGGCGAGCATGGCTCGCGCGACGCGGCTGATACCGCCACAAACATTCCATCTGGCATGAATCGGGCATGAGGCAAAGGCATGCCACGCCATCTATCGTTTATGTGCAAGTAGGAGCGAGTAATTCCGCAGCTATCTCTCGATGTACGAAGTATGTATGTATGTGCGAGTACAAGTACTATGCAGTGTGTTGGGAGAGAAGAGAGGGGTTGTGTGGCCGCGATTGCTCCATCTTCTTGGCAATTTGCCAGCGTCTACGGATTGCCTACTTCGCACGACGGTTTTGGAATACTGCGGAGATCCCCGTTCGGTGGGATACTCGTCTCAAGTACGAGTAGGTCATTAGGTAGGGCAGAAGCACCGAGGCGTGCATGCATGGGTTTGAATGGCTGGAAAGACACAAGGGAGACGGACTTAAGAAGGCTTGACTGGATTAATACGATTGTAAATCATTGAGCCTGATCGGGCTTTGATTCTTTGCTCTAGACTGTCTGATTATTATTCGCTATCATCCTCTTCCTCACTGTCATCCTCATCTTCATCATCGTCGTCCCCTTCTTCCTCATCGAACTCATCATCCTCGTCGTCGCTATCTTCCACGCCCTCCGGCCGGGGTATCATTTCGAAGGCCGTCATACACGTGATTCGGTTTTGCGTCTCGTATGTTCCAATGAGCTTTCCCATCTGTTTCGATGCCTTTGTTTTTCTTGCCTCTGTCAATTCCTTGAGGCTCAGTCTGAAAAGGCGGATTTTTCCGTCACTGCTACCTGCGGACACGATCAGGTCGTCTCCTTTGGCACCCTTCACTTGAGAAACAGTGAAATCCTTGATGCGACCCGTGACGCCGGCGTCTTTTCCGCCAACTTGCGCCACTAGCTTAGCAATAGGTAGGCTTTCGGTTTTGCTGTTTGCTTTTGATTCACCCGCCGTCAGATCCTCGGTCTTTGTAGAGAAGAACAGGATTCGGCCATCCTCTGTCGATACGGCGAGTAGCGTAGATTCAGTCGTCGAGTCAATCGACACGTAGCGGAATTCATGTATCTTTCTCCTGGGTTCCGGCATCACTCTGCATTTCGGTGTGCTGTCCATGCCAAACACAATAAGATCCCGGTCGAATCCCACGCAGAACTCATCCCCTTCCTCGGTTGCGCCCCAAACCACCTTCCGGCCCTCACCTGATGAATGTCTGCTCTCGCCTGCCTCCTGCAGCATTTCGCGGGTGAAGTTCAGAACGCCAGCCTTCTTGGCCGTCATCAGATTCCAGAGACGCATGCACCTCTCTCCTCTGCTGACGCTGATCATCAGCTTCATACTCGGGTGGACAGCGAAATCGTTGACACCAGACGGCGTTCCATCCAAACCAGCTGTGTCACCGCTCGGCCGTCCCTGGGGCTTCGGTTTGGGTACTTTGATAGTCGATAATAGAGACCAATCTCTCGTCCGCGTAACAGCAATCGTGGAGTCTTCAGATGCCGAGATGAGCTTGGATTTGGTGGGGAAGGAGAGGGAGGTGATCGTAGAAGAATGGTGTAGTAAAGTGCCCATTTCCCGGTTCTTCGGGTTCTCGAGGATCTTGCGCGGCGCAATGGACGAGAGCACATCCTTGGCTTTCCGTTTAGGCGGATGCGCCGAGATGTGGTAGACGTTGATTCTCTCGTCGCTGCTGCCCGACGCTAGCATAACCTTCTGGGCCTTCCCAGACTCCGCCGCCGATGGAGGCGACACGGCGAGGCATCGTATCGCAGAACCGTGCGCATTGAAGAGAAACGTATCGGCGAACTCAACCTGGTCGCCTGGGAGGATTGTGGCCGTCAAACCGTGAAGAACGCGATCGTAGGAGCCCGTGATGATCTGAATGGTGAGAGGCAGGGTGCTATCTTCATCGTTCGAGACCTTGGTCTTCTTGACAGGGACGTCTACTTGAGGCGTGCTCTCACCGCGCCCAGTGTTTCTCTTGCGTTTGCTCCCCATCTTGTGCTGTGTAGTAGAATTTGTTGCTGGGATAAGTGCTGGTATTGAAAAGCAATGGTTGAAAATGAGAAGAAAGACTGGCTGCGACCTGACGGCGCCGGGTTGGTTCGTTGATCTGCGATAAGGAGAAAAAATAAACTGGGCCCGGTTATGTAAGCACTTATCGATTGGAGCATGAGTCTCAGGCCTGTGCAGTGGTGAATCGTGATCGAGTTGTCTGAGCGACCCTCGGTAATCCGTACCTCTTCCTACTAGGCAATCCGTACATACGGTATTATACGATATCTTACCTACCTACCCCCTTCCTGAGTCTACGATGTAAGCTGTCGAATACGACCCCAAAACAGTTTGAAAAGCATTTATTCATTCAAGTCTTTGATATGTGCAATATGCCCACTGCCTATCTGTTCAATGGCTCCCTACCGAACGGATTATCTGTGCTATCTTCTGTAGTAGAGCATGATGTACGGGACACCTACTACTCGGTAGGTATGGCTTACATTTCGCTTCCTGCGTTCGTACTTCATTGCCAAATAATACCACATAGTGCAACACGTCATTGGTGATATTGCCGTGAATGTGAGAATTTCATCGGAATATTACATATTGTATCATGTCTATTCACGGTTTTGTCTCATGCCGCGCAGACTTGCAAGACCAGTTGAGGTCTTCAACCTACCACGCTGATGCTGCATCTAGGATCAAGCAAATCATAACCCCCTGACGCCGACGGGAACTATGAAGGGGTTCCTATGACCGATGCAAAACCAACTCCGTATACCCATCATACTATACTCCATCCATGAAACAGTCGAATCGATATTTAACATGTCCCCAACTCCGGCACGAAGAGAGCTTCTGATGTTCCATCGAACGCTCACTACTGTGTACTGGCGGGGTTAGGGGTTACACTACCACTCGAGTTTTGGTGATGTTGAGCGACAAGTTGAGGAGCTTGGGTCTGCTGAGGCGCTTGTGCCTGTTGGGGATGCCCCTGAGCCTGCCCTTGCCCTTGCGCTTGTGCCTGTGCCTGTGCCTGTGCTTGAACCTGAACCTGAGCCTGGGTCTGCGCCTGTGCATGCGCCTGAGCTTGTGCTTGCGCAGCTGCCGCAGCCGCCGCCGCCTGTTGTTGCTGTTGAGCCCGGAGCAGTTGGGCATACTGATGCGGTCCATTGGCGGCAGCAGCTTGTCCTGGGGTACCAGCAACGACGTTCATTGCAGTCTGCACAAGAGTATTGTGTCTGTTCTGCAAGAACGTCTTTGCCATTTCCCTCACTCGGTCTTGTGGCGTATCCGGCTGGTTTGACCGGATCTGATTCTCTATTGCCTGCAGTTGAGAGAGATAAGTCTGGTGTTGCTGCTGAGGCATAATGAAATTCGGCCGAGGTGAACCTGACTGTCCAGGCGTTACGTTGTATCCGGTAGCTGGAGGCGTGGAAAGCCCCGACCCATTAGCGGCGTTATACGAAGCCATCATGACTTGTGCTTGCGCGTTATTAAGGTAATTCTTCTGATTCAGGCTGTTGATCGTCGCAGCGCGCACGGCCGGGGGGGAATTCTGTAGAGGCACGTTCGCTTGCTGATTCACATGTGGTTGCTGCGATTGTTGCTGCGCAAGCTGCTGCTGGTGCGGCTGCGACGCTTGTGGATGGCTTTGTTGCGGCTGAGGTTGAGGTTGTTGCTGTTGCCTCATCTGTACCGATTGACGCTGCTGTTGTTGTTGTTGCTGCTGCGCTTGTAGATACATGTGCATGCTATGAGATGGGCCCGGCATAGACATTGGCGCTTGCCCATTTACAACGGGCATCTGTATTTGCGGAGCACCAGGCATTTGCATAGGAAGGACGAGCCCGCCCGTCATATGGTTCTGATGTTCTGTGCCATTCGGTGTCGAGACCATAGGCACGGGCATACGCAGGCGGGGCTGGCCATTAACCACAGCATGGCTAGGGGCACTTACACGAGCCATTCCAACATGGGGATGTGATGCAGCCATCTGCGGCGCGTTTTGTGGGATTTGGCCTGCACTTTGAGCAGCCGCAGCCACAGCTAAATGAGCGTGTTGCGGTTGTTGGACTCGTGGCATGGCAGCCTGTGACTGGACGTTAGCTTTATTCAGCACAGCAATGGCGCCGGCTCGTACTCTGCGCTGCGCCTCCTGACGCTGCTGTTGAGCCATTCTATCAGCCAGTCTTTCGGCCATTGCTTGATCCCGCTCCCATCGCATGATGCTGTACTCTCTTGGTGTCTTCGTCGGGGCTTTGGGCTGAGAAATTTCGGCTGGCTTCCGTGTCGCAGCTTGTTGCTGTTTTTGTGCCATAGCTTCTCGTTTCTTAGCTAGTTTCCTCATTGCATCAATCATGGTCAGGTGTTTCTGATTGCGCCGTCGCTCAACCTTTACGGGTAGGGAGTGGCGGCGACGGGGCAGCGGGGCGTTGGGCACATTGGGCGGCGCTGGAGCTTGTTGACCTCCTTGCTGTTGCTGCTGCTGTTGCTGTTGCGCCTGCTGTTGCGCTTGCTGCTGCTGTTGCGCGGCACTATATTGTTGTTGGATGTGGGTTTGAGCTTGGTTAATTCTACTCTGCCATAGTTTGAAATACTGCGTCTTGGCCATGTCATGAGGCAGTCCTTCAAGCATAACCCAGCGTTCGAAACATTCCCATGGAGTCCGACGGTCTGCACCAGAGACAAACAAGGACTTGGAAGACAAGATACTGTATATCAAACTCCAATTGTAAGAGTACTCACGTACTAGACTCTTTAATTCATCATCTTCCGCCTGCGTCCATTGCGAGGAGCTACGCGATTCGTAGAATGCTTGGAAGGGCATGTTATCGCTAGGCGGCCGGAACTGATGTCCCGCGTGAAGTCGGTCTTTGATGGTCTTGTTTTCGGGTCGGAAAAGGGCCACATCTGGATTCTCTGGCGACAACAGGGCAGGCTTGGTTCCGTCTTGATCGAATACGACTTCGTCGTCTTCAGCATCTTCTTGAACATACTGATACCGGCTCCGCTTTTTGGGTGGTTCATTGGACGTCAATTCCATTTGGCCTTCGACAAATCTGCTCAAAGGGAGGGCAGGGCGTTTCCATGAAGCGTCCGGATCATGCTCTGGGCCAGTCAAGTCTGACTTGGGAGCGCTCAAGAAGGCCCCATACATAGGAAGTTCATCAAGCAGCCGATCGCTTGCAGCAGATGGTTGCAACGCGAAAATTACCTCGTCATCTTGAAGAGCAAAAATAGCAGACGGCGCTACCGTATTTGGGTACTGGTCTTCAAGTTCGTCATCAGGCTCTAAGGGTGAGTCCAAAGCTCCCGAAGGAATAAGATCTAGAGTAGGATGACTGTCTGGTCCTTGAGAAGATGGCGCGTCGGTCATCACAGCGTCTTTGGGGACCGGCGGCGGAATAACTGCATTGACCTGCAGCATTTTGCGATCTTCCACCGAGGCGGCAACCCATTCGGCACAGCTCTCTGCCATTTTTCGTGCAAGTGTCATTTTCCACTTACGCTCTTGACGAAAATCCGTCCTCATCCATTTCATCTCTTTGAGCAAATGATCCCAGTGAACCTCGGGCCGGGCGGGTTCAGGATATCTTTTGGGCTGACGGAGGGACCATTTGTCAGTATGCTGAAGCTGATAAACCCGGCGCAGAACTCGGCAAGCCTGGCTGTCAAGGATTTGCGTGTACGCATCCGGAGTTGATACAGTTTTATGCGCCTGGTGCAGCAATTGGTCTAATGGCTTCATCCAGCTTGGGCCGGCTGCAAACCCGTTCACGAATAGTGTCGTGTAGTAATCATCGCTGGGAAGCTGGTCAGGTTTCCTATGAGGTTGAACCTGGGTCTGCGAGTTGTCAACCCGCTGAGGCTGTTTCCCAAATACTACTGTGGACAATCTACCCTTGTCCTTTGCCCTTGCCTTATCTACCAAGCTACGAGTACGTGCTTTAGAAGATTGTGAGCTGGGCGTTATAGGCATAGCGGAGGCAGAATGGGAAGCCCCTTGGGTTACCTCGTCCGACACCAATGGCAGACGCTCTCCTAAGATTTCGGCAACAGGCTTCTGCAGCGCAACTTCAGTCAAACCACCTGACAACTTTTGCTGTCGCTCCCAATTTGAACTTGGCAACCCCGACAACGTCGACGGATTGACTGCCGATACTGATTTAGTTGAAGCAACCTGTCTCGTTCCGAAATCGTTACTTGTAACCATCGAATCGTCTCTCGATCTATTGGCTTCCATTGATTCATCTCGGTGGGCGATGTGCTGTGCCTGACCAGTACCACTTTGGAAAGTACCGACCTCGGATGGATCAGACGCTCTGTTTGAAAGCTGCTTATTATCGCCAGATACCGATCCTTCACGAGCTGCCACATTCGCATCGGCAGGAGGACGGAAGTGCTGCGCCGGTTGTGGCAGGATTCGATCGGGCCCCGCGTTCTCAACATGCTGGCCTGCAGCGTTTCCCGTCGTCGCACTCATGGAATCACGTACTAATTGAGCTTCGACCTGCTCGGTAATAGATGGCGACATCGACATGGAAGGGCGAGCTGAAAGGGCTTCCAAACGAGCCCTGTCCATATTTGACAGGCGGCCGTCAGGTGCGCTTTGTTTCTGTTCCTTATCGGGACCGGATTCAACTCTCCTTGCCAGTAAACTAGAGTCGCGATTTGGACCAGCTGTCATCGACACATCCGGAGTACTTGGGAGAACGGCCGTTTGCGCCGTAGAATTCGATGGCAGCGGCGTATCAGTTGGGATGGGGAAGTAGGAATGACGAGGGAGCTGAAGTCGAGGTGTTGATGGATTATGAATTGGATTCGTAGGCGGTGCTGGGTCAATTTTGATGATCGGAATGGTGTGAAAGGGTTGCTCTCGAATCTTCTTTTCTGTCGGTTGCGGGACCAATGCGGGATGTGGTAACATAGAGTGCTGAGCTGCAGAGTCTGCCTGTTGCCCGGAGCTAAAAGTCCCCGTTGAAAGGGAAATGCCCGGCGCGGCCGTGCCACTTAGTCGATAATTTGCTTCGGGTCTACCGATCAGAGGCGTATGCACTACCTCCTCTGCCATCGACTTCCCTTCACGCATGCTGGCATTCGCCGGAGCCGTTATCGATTCTCGCGCCTCGGAAGGAGCATTACTAGGCAATTTGGAATGTAGACCCGGTTGAGAGGCGTTCGTAGAGTTCTCGGTGGTGTCAACCTGGGGGGTTAGTCTCGGCGGTGCTTCTTTATCAACTGCTACCGGCGCTTCTGATGCGGGAGAGGTGTGTTGGACGTCGGGGTTGGGAAATCCAGCGATGGTACGCTGGACGGTGGTGGGGGCATTATTGGTCGGAACAAGTGTATTCGGATGCAAAGGAGGATACTGGGCATATCCAGGTCGAACGCTTGGTCGCGAAGGAATGTTCAGTTCGTTCAGCGTACGTCCCCTTGAATGTCGAGTTAGCACTTATAAGAGCGTCTCAGATCACCACAACGACAGCAGGCACCAGACTGCAGTTACAGATCCCGCCGTCCAGACGAACACGATTGGGAGAGGGGATCGTACTGCAGGATATCACAGCCATCAAGGAACTGTTTCTCGGCAGAGATGTACTCGTACGCATCAGGGTTATTGGAGCTGCGCCTTGGGAGGTTATCCGAGTTCACTGTGACCTCGTAGAGGACGCACAGCTTCCTCTTGCGAGACCGTGCAATTGCACTGAAGGCGGTTAGAACCTCATATTGTATATCATTCGAATCGGAAAATCCAGCTCTATCATCTGGAATATTTCGTACCTGCATTCTGCCCGCTTTGACTGCAGAAGCCGTGTGCGGTCGGCGGGCACGACCTCAGTCATAGCATCAACACCGACAACATCCGTTGATGCAAAACGGATGCGGCCGAGAGCTTAATAGAGCACCGTGAGATGCCTAAAGATGTCTAAAGTGATGGAAAGTTTGTTGTTGCGGCGTGTTGATTGATTGCAGATGGATTGAGTTGAGTCCGATGAGGTGTGTGAATTTTTTTACTGAAGCACAGCGCTGCGGAGTTATCTAGGGCGGGCGATTTCGAGTTGTCTGTCCTCTGTAGCATCGTAGCTCCAGCAAGAGAGGGACGGTCTAGGGGTCATGATCCGCTATCGTGGTGCACTGAAAGACGAGAGGTGGGCTAAGTCTTAGGTACAGTAAGGCAGGTAGCTGATTCGAACCAGCTACCTGGATGTACGGGGCTTTCCTCGCCAGCCAAGTACCTGTCACTTGGCTATTGCGCAGGGAATACGCACTGACCTAGCATGTAAGTGTTAGCTAAGTACATCACAAGTATCTCGGAATACAGGATACTTCACGGTTGCACCTTCTCCTCCACCTACCTAGTGCAATGCAGCCACGAAGTATCTTCCTCCGGCACCTTCCCGCCAGAGGCAGATCCCAGAGGCCGGGCGATGGGAGGTGTTTTGTCAAACGTTATTCAAGGAATTTCGTCGAGCTCACCGCGGCCGTGCTTGCTCTTTTGCTTTCCATGGTTCGAAGACATACCTAGGTCAAAATACATGACGATGGCAGTGCCAGACTCCAGTAGGTATTCTGTCTGCGCGTAGCGACCTGCACTAGCGTAGGAGGGGGCCCGACTGATTGTTGACTTGCGCGCATTTCGGGTCGAATACAGCAGGATAACCCCGCCATGGCGATAGGAAACCCTTTCGGAACTCGGACAGGTACGGTACGAGTAGATAGGTAGATCGATTCACAATAACAACTCGTTATGTGTCTTCTGTAATAGGTAGTTAGCACATTCGTTTCAAGCTTACCAACATTACTGTTGATCTTGGTATGGTATGTGTGTGTGTGTGTGTGTGTGGTGTAGGTGAATGGTGCTCGTAATACGCCTTGAAAAGAGTTGAGTATTTGCGAGAAGCCAGACAAACCAGTACCTACCATCGGCACGGCTCCCTACTGGTCGAAATGGTAGAAAGAGATGGCCTCGAATGGAGTGGTTGGGATACCGGTAGGTACTCGTAATCCCGTACGAGTACCTAGTTGTCGACTCGTTCGATTTCAAGGTGGATCAGACTGCAGTGGCACTTTCCAGCTTCCGTGAGGTTTCCGGTTCAACCTTGAAGTTGGCCCGCATCTGGTAGTTAAATATCAGTCAAGTCGTACGGAATAATCCGTACAGAGGGCATCGTTAGGTTGAGCGCATTACGGATTGTAGTCAAGCCACAGTCTAGGTAGGTACCTAGGTAATCTGTGCCTGCTGTGTCGGGACTCGGGGGAAGAACATCCTGACTTTTTCCATGTCGTATTAGGGAACACGGAATACGGAATACCTACCGGTAGTACCATCTGCCTTCACCGCGCATTACAGTACTGGTGAATTCCGTATCCCGTACGGAGGAGCCAATACGGTAAGAGGTATCCGGACAACGACGTACTGTACGGATTACAAAGTACTGTGTACGTACCTGGTAGAATTAAATACCACACGTGCCTGGTAACCGCCACTACTGTATGTCCTGATCATTAGGAATTTCGTGAACGCTCTTTCGTAAAGTAAACACTACCACGGATAGCAGCCTCACATCCACTCCACCAACTTCTTTTTTCAAGTTGTCATTTCGCCTGCCTTTCTTTCTGGACCCAGTGAACAATTAGGAAGGGTTTGTTTTAATTCTGATTTTCATCACAAACAGTCGACAATGCCCGACTCTCCTGCTCAATCCCCGGCGCCTCGCATAGCCATCAAATTCGGGACCTCCACAGCAAAGTCCAAACCGTCCAGCAGCGGAACAAGCAGACCCAGTCAATCGCAACCGTCCTCAGCTCTAGGCAAACGACAGCGATCCAACGCACTTCACCACGACTCTGATTCTGATGGCGATGAGGGGACCATAGGCAAACATGAAGCCATTACAACCATTGGTGCCGACACCATCTCGTCAAGAGGCGGTGATAAAGCAACGGCGAACAAACGCAACAAAGAGTTCATCATCAGCAGCCAAAAGAACCGAGACTGGAAGGCCGATTTAAAGACCAGAAAACATGATGGCGCTTCTTTAAATAATGAAGTCACTGAGACCGCCCCAGCTGATCAAGACAAGGATATCAAATGGGGACTGAATATAACCAAGAAGTCGCCACAGGAAGAGACCTCTGGTTCAGTTGACGCGGACGTAAAACAACAGACGAGTGCATCAGACGCGGCGAATTCCATTCCACGATCGCCAAGAGATGCCGATAAAGATGCTATGGATGCTCTTCTCGGAAAGCGCAGCCCGGCACAGCAGTATATCATCAAGGACTCTACCGCCGGTAGTAAAGCTCAGTTTTCTGAGCAAGGTGCCTATCAACGAAGTATACAGGAGGCGTCAGAGGTGTCGACGATAGAAGAGTACGATCAGATCCCAGAAGGGGAATTTGGCGCTGCCATGTTACGGGGAATGGGTTGGAAAGGGGAGGAGTTCGGCACCAAACCGAAAGAAGTCAAGAGAAGGCCACACTTGATGGGTCTTGGCTCCAAGGAAGACGAAGAAATCAAGAAGGCCGAAATGGATAAGCGGCATGGACATCGTGAGCGTCGCCCAAGATTGGACGAGTACCGGAGAGATCGCGAGAAGGAAAAGCAGGAGCGAAATGGACGCTACAGAGACAGTTATAAATCGGAACGCGATCGCGAGAGGCGCGAGCAGATGCATGATCATCGGCACAGAGACCGCCATTACGAACGCGACGATCGTGGCTATCGTTGAAACGATGACTGCTGCACCACGGGTATAGGTCCTTGACCCTTGAAAGAATCGTCAAACACGGCTATGGTGTATTCCGTAAAGGCGCTCGGTTTGATCTCGAACCTGTCAATGCCAGTTTGACGAAGAAGGTAAAGGATATCGCCCACGGCGATCTTCTCAGTCACTTACCCTCGACGAACAAGACCAGAAGAGAGAATTACTACATACCTATTAGTCTTTGACCATGGCCAACCACACCCCATCAGGAGGGTAGGTATCCGGGGGGCAATATCTCTGTGTGGGTGAGTGTTCTCAATCTATCCAATAGATGTTGCCATTTTCCTTACATACGGGATCCTGGTGACAATTCCACAATGAATACAAGACACTTGTGTAGGTAAGTTTAGGAGTTAGATAGGAAGAGTCAACTCCTAACTTGATTTTCCTACTACTCGTAGACATTAGCCGAGACAGGAGATGATAATCTACCTCCATATATCGAGGTGATCATCGAGCGTACCTCTGCCTACCTACTCGTATTTCCTACCAAATAATTTTTTTGTTCGTCCCTCTCGACATACAGGTTCGACCGCGGTAATCCTTACGCTGATAGGACCTAGCATCTTGTTTTGTTTTAACTTATGGATACCTATCATGCTGCCGAGTGAGTGATTCCAAATTTTTTCAAGGTAGCATCGAATACTTCGTACGTAAATGACTCTGCAGGAAAGTCATTTCCACACTCAAAATACTACCTAGGGTAGTATTCCTTTGGTACATACTTCGCATTTTGAAGTCATCTCGAGAACCACGGCAGCCGGCGCCGTGGTTACCTAAGCCTTGTAGTCAGAGAATCGCAAGCAAGACGGTAAGGGTAGATATCGGAATATTTATCGTAACTCACAAGTCTGGACTCTGTCGTCTATCTAGCTGCCCTAAGGTAGTGCACATACTAACGCCGTATTCCGTACACTAGTGACACTTGCAAGCAATGACAGGTTGAACCGTTACCAGTAGGCGTCCGTATATCTAGTGTAGCCCACTCAATGCCTGTCTAGCATCAACACTAGCATCGTAGTCAAGTCGAGATGTTTTCTCAACCTTGCTCAGCCACCAGCTCTGCTCGGCCACCTTGCTAACCCAGCATAATCCGTATCGATAGGGATTTGTATGAGTGTCCAGACGAAGTCTCGATGAGCAGGCAAGTGGCGGAGTGAAGCTGGTGAACGAAGTGAGCTGTGAACGCGTCCGGCAGCACTCGGCGGCAGAGCGTGTAAGTGCAAGTTGAAGGTAAAACTATTCCATCGGACTTACAATCAACTTGACGTAGTTAGGAGGTAGGCAACCGGTAGTTATCTGACTATTGTAATCCGTACGGTGAAATACTATTCCGTACTATTCCACTGGTATGCACTCACATAGGTAGGTAGTTGTTAATAGACTGTGAGGTTTCTGCAGTCCGTACAAAGTGGTCGTTGAATAGTAGAATAGTAGTAGGCAGGAAATCCACTGCAATGGATTATAGCAACCACTAGATGGACTATCATTGAATTCTCTCGTCTCTTTCTGTGAAATCAGTAATCCCCAGGTAGGAAGCCGGAGCAACGCGTGCGTGGCGCACCTATCTGGTAGGTAATCCGTCCGGATTAGCTGCCATGAGCCAATGGATCGCTCTTGATAATCTTTGATGCCTATCGCAGGCCGTTCCATCCATCCGTTCATGTAATCCGCATGTAGGTACCTCCCAGGAGGCTCGGTACCTAAAAGCTACCCTGGACGCCCATAAGCGCTAAGAGCTATCTGCCAATTTACCCACTCTCTTTCCGTAGAGATCCGCTAATGATCGGACGTTGGAGGGGTTGGGCTAAACTGCTTTTGGCCAGCCCCAAGGGCTTCCCTAGCCAAGCCCACCAACCATCCACGGGGGACCAATCGAAGAACTTGGAGATCGCAAACGCACTGCGGAGAAGGCGGTCTGATTCAAAATACTGTGGTTCCTGGCCGAATTCGATATCTAGTTCCTCTCGCCCCCCCTCTTCTCTCTTCATCCTTCTTTTCTTCTCACTGATACCGGAGGTGCAGTGCATGATTGTCAGGTCGACCGCAAGATCGTAACCTTGCCTCGTCGCCATCATGTCGAAGCCTCACAGCGTCAATGGGAGCGAGTCCGAGTTCGAGTTCATCGAGACTCCCAAAGCTCCCACGCCCACTTTTGAGAAATTCGAAGAGTGTGGAGTACGAACAACTTCGGTACGTCGGCGCTCATCTGCTCAATGCCCCTCTCATCCCATCCCAATCCTCACCACCACGCTCATGACGCTCTTACGAGCAAGAAAGGGCGACAGTGGGGGAGAAACTGATATATATCCGAAATACTGACTCGCTGCCCCCCATTGAAATAGTATCCTGCCATCAAGAATGCCCCCCTGCCTGCAGACTCCCCGGGCTCGGACAGCTTCTCGAATACTCTCCTCATCTCCCTCGTAGTTGGCATTCCGCTATGGTTGTCGTGGAAGGTGGGCGGTGGCTTCAAGACCACCGTGTTCTTTGGCTTGCTCTTCTTCCTGCCCATTCTCGGCTCCTTCTGGTTGATTGTCTCCGCCATTAGCCCCCGCAAGAATGAGAAGGCCAAGTACCCTGGCCGCCCCGTCGAGCACTACCTCACTTTCAAGAATCGGGCCGATCAGCTCAAGTATAGTGGCAAGAACAAGATTCCTCTCGAGACCTTCTACGAGATGTACTTCGATGGAGACGTCGACTTCAACGGCGATGCTCTCGAGGTCTTGGAGTACAGACACGACTGGGCTAGCTTCCGCTTCACTATCGGCCTCTGCAAGTACTTCGTCTTGGGCATGATCCCTGAGGTCATCATGCATTCCCGCAGCCAAGGTATTTATTTAATGATCCCATGTCCTCGCGCTGCCTTCAATTCACTATGCTAACAGCAACAAGACGAGGAGCAGGTTCGCGACCACTACGACCGTGGTGATGACTTCTACGGCTGGTTCCTTGGTCCGCGAATGATCTACACCTCCGGTGTTATTAGCGACATCAACACTGAGGAGTCCCTCGAGCAGCTTCAGGACAATAAGCTGTCCATTGTCTGTGAGAAGACTGAGCTCAAGTCAGGTGAGACGCTCCTCGATCTCGGTTGTGGTTGGGGTACCCTTGCCCGCTTCGCGAGTGTCAACTACGGTACACACACTACTGGTATCACTCTCGGTCGTAACCAGACTGCTTGGGGTAACAAGGCCCTGCGCGACGTCGGCATTCCCGAGGAGCAAAGTAAGATTCTCTGCATGGATTACCGCGATGTCCCCGTTCCCCAGGGTGGTTACAAGAAGATTACCTGCCTCGAGATGGCCGAGCACGTCGGTGTGCGGAAGCTTGGCTCTTTCTTCAAGCAGGTTCATGACATGCTCGACGATGACGGTATCTTCTTCCTCCAGATTGCTGGTCTCCGTAAGACATGGCAGTACGAGGATCTGATCTGGGGTCTGTTCATGAACAAATACGTCTTCCCTGGTGCTGATGCGTCTACTCCGGTTGGCTTCGTCATCGACAAGCTTGAGGGTGCTGGATTTGAGGTCAAGAGTCTTGACACCATTGGTGTCCACTACTCTGCCACTCTTTGGCGCTGGTACAGAAACTGGATGGCCAACCGCGAGAAGGTTGAAGCGAAGTACGGCAAGCGCTGGTTCCGCGTACGTATACTCGAATCCTGATATTGTGACTGTAACATGTGTACTGATAACATCTGCGCCTAGATCTGGGAGTACTTCTTGGCCTCCTCCACCATTGCGTCTCGCCAAGGTACTGCCACCTGCTGGCAGATTGTCCTCGTTAAGAACATTAACTCCACCCACCGTGTTGAGGGTATTCCCACTCAGTGTGGCCTCAGCGGCGCTCTGCAGAATGCCGCTTCCAAGATCAACCTCAAGGCCTGGGCCGAGAAGAACGCCGACTTGTTCCCTACCGCCGCTGCCCAGTAATCGGCTCGAAAAGCTGATCAACTTGGTCGTAGATGGTGTCCACATAGCCTCGTCAGGGTTCCTGACGTTTGCCTTGGTCGCATAGCTACCTTATGTTATAATTGGGCTCGGCATGACGAACCTGCATGCCAGCACAACGAAGTATAGGCCTAACCGGAGGATGACAGCGGTGCTGAGAGCTGTCTGGGTTACTGAACCTGGAGGGAACGACATGGAGTAACGTAAAAAATAGACTAATGGGCAATCTGGAGTTAGAAAGGGAAAAATATGGTCATGGATACTATAAAAAAGCTTTCCTCTCGAGTACCAGCAAAAACGACTCGAGACTTGAATGATACCTATTGTGAACGTGCCTATGATGGTCCACGGAATGTAATGCCACTATGTTCTGCCAAACGTACATACGGGTTCGGCCGCGTGTGTGCGAGGGTGACACTTTTGTAACCCACCCTGCGGCATTTGAGACTCGAGAGGGCCTCACGAAGCATTAGTACTGCGTAGGTGCTCCGTATCGACACCGGTAGGCAAGATACGGAGCACTCGCCAAGACCTCTAGCCAGACATTCCGTGCCGATTTAGGTCTTGGCGAGCAACTAACAACTAGAGCAGCTAGTTCTGTTCGGGTTAGTGTCGATACGAGGAATGGAAGCTGATTCATGATACGGAATCATCATTAACGGGGTAACGTATGTCGCACGTACAGCGAGGTACACTTACGGAGCGCGATACGGTGGCTACACCAGACGGAGTTTTGTGTCTGCCATTATGATCGATACCTTCCACTGCAGCGCCAGTGCCCTATTCAGTGCATAATGCATTACAAGTACATACACCACAATACATAGGTACAGATGGGGATATCCGGTACGGAAGTACCTGATATGTACATTTTGTATGTACACAGCCATAGTCTTACCCCTATACACTATACTAGTCTTGTAACTAGGTGGTTAGTTGAAATGAATGCTCGCCCAAGAGGCCCACTCCGAATCACAGCTGGCCATTCACAACATCAGCAGCCTCCAGCCGAGGCCAGTAACAGCCACGACGACGTCCAGGTATAAGTAATGACGGGAGTACAGCCAAGACAGCGGCCGTCTAGCTCTCCTATCATCAATTAAGGCTTCGTCATCAGTCATTGAACCGCACATTTCTTTTTTGTTCTTGCATCTCTTCTCATCCATCGAGGGGCCGCCGGGGTCCTCTCACACCTTGCCAGTTCGCTCTCAGATCTCACGCTGGCGTTCGCTCTCGTTGAACTACCATCGTCGAGGACCACGACATAGCTATAATCATGTATTCAAATACTAATTCGTTCCTTGGGGCCAACAACAGCATGCCCCCAGGCTCCCAGCAGCAGTATGGCGCCTCCTTCGGCCAGCATCCCCAACAGCCCGGGCAGCAGCCTGGCCCATTCGCTCCCCAGCCGACGGGATACGGCCAGCCAATGTTGACCCAGCAGTACACCGGCTTTCCGGGCTCTCAGGGCATGCCGCAACAGCAGCAGCCCGTTCAGGGGCTTCAAACTCAATACACGGGCTTTCCCGCACAGGCGCCTCAGCCAACGGGCTTCCAGACCGCCGCACCGCCCGTTCCGCAGTTGCCCCAGCAGTTCCAGCAGCAGCAGTTTACCGGACTCCCACAGCAACAGCAGCCCCAAAGCTCGTTCTTATCGCCGAGTAGTCTGCCACCCTCCACGGCATCTACATCCGCCCCCTCAATCAAAGCCCAGCCCACGGGTTTCAGTGCGATGACCGCGTCCTTCCGGACCGGCGGGCCGACCGAAGCGCACTCTGCCGCTGCAAAGCCTGCAAACGCCTCGAAGAGGATACCCAACATCCGATTGTCTTTCATCACAGCCCAGGATCAAGCCAAGTTCGAGACACTGTTTAAGTCGGCCGTTGGGGATAGCAGCACGACCATGTCGGGCGAAAAGGCCCGTGATCTGCTGCTACGATCACGACTCGATGGCGACTCCTTGTCTCACATCTGGTACGCCACCGAGCATTTACATCTTTAGGATCTCGGCTTACACTCTTTATGTAGGACACTCTCTGATACCACACGATCGGGCGAGCTTCACTTCCCGGAGTTTGCGTTGGCTATGTATCTCTGCAACCTGAAACTGGTGGGCAAGCCTTTGCCAGGAAGCCTCCCGGATACCATCAAGAATGAGGTTTCGAGCATGGTTGATATCATCAACTTTGGCGTTGCCGAAGAGGCCGCTTCTGGCGGCGCACCTAGTGTTTCTAGTTTCACGACACAACCCACCGTTTCTGTTCCTACGATCCAACATCCCCAGCCTCAGGCCTCAAACTCTCAGTTGCTTCAAGCGCAAATGACTGGTTTCCCTGGCCCGCAGATGGGAATGCAACCTCAACAGACTGGCTTCCCCGGTGGCATGGTAAACCCTCAACCCACTGGTTACAGTGGCCCGAGACCGCCGATGCCTCCGATGCCCACTGGCTTCGCCGGCGGTTTAGCTCCAGGACCCGCTGTTCCCCTGAACGCCCAGCCGACCGGTCAACCCGGTCAATGGGGCTTAGTGAATACTCCTGCGTCCGGGCTACCGAACATTGACGCGTTGCAGGCCCGAATGATGCCACAGTCAGGTCGCGAACAGCAAAACTATACTACAGCCGGATTGTCAGGAAATGCTGTCATTCCTTGGGCAATCACCAAGGACGAGAAGACTCGGTATGACCAATTGTTCCGTGCCTGGGACGGTCTTGGTAAGGGATTCATCGGGGGTGACCAAGCAATCGAGATCATGAGTCAGAGTGGTTTAGACAAAACTGACCTTGAGCGTATTTGGACGCTTTCTGATAACGGTAACAAGGGTCGTCTCGACCTAGACGAGTTCGCTGTGGCTATGCATTTGATCTACCGTAAGCTCAATGGCTATCCTATTCCGAACACGCTCCCTCCAGAGCTTGTGCCTCCATCGACAAGGAAAATCACGGAGTCTCTAGGTACGATCAGGTCGATGCTGAATCAGGAGTCGGACTTGCGTAAATCGTCGGGCGCTTCTCTACTTCCCCAGAAAACTGGTGTTAGTTATATGAAGAGTCACTCGTTCAAGAGTGGCAACGCAGGTCTTAATGCCGGACGCAAAGATGGAACGGTCTTTAGGAACAACGATGATGATGTGGGATACAAGTCTAGCGCTCGGCGTCGGGTCGGAAACGCTTCGCCTCGCCCCATTTCACCTGTACCTTCTGCTAACGACGATCTTTCTCTCGATCAATTGCGGAAGAAAATTCGTGAAAAGCAGGTTCTTCTCGATGCCATGGATTTCAAAGATGAGGCCGCTGCGGAAGAAGACGATATACTCGACAGACGTGACCGACGCGAGGCAGATGAGTTGTATCGTCGCATTCGGCGCATTCAGGACGACATAGACGCTCACCCAGATGCCGCTCTCGCCAGTGGCGATTCAGAAGCCGAGCGACGGGCTCTCAAGCGCCAGTTACAGAACCTCACCGACAAGATCCCAGAATTGGCATCTCAAGTTCGAAAGACCGAGAAAGCTATCGCCGATGCAAAGCTCGAGCTTTTCCGTCTCAAGGACGCCAAGGCCCATCCTGGTGCTGCTTCCACCATTGTTGGCACCGGACCTGGTGGCTCTATCACGGAGTCCGATCGCTTGAAGGCTAGGGCAAAGGCTATGATGCAACAGCGAACTGCTGCTCTGACAGGTAAAAAGCTGGAGATCACTGGGGACGATCTCGATGCCCCTAAGCGCTTGGAAGAAGAAAGCATCAAGGCCCGAACCGAGAAAGAAAACAACGAACGCATGGTGGCGGACGTAGAGGACAGTGTTCGGGAGTTTGCTCGGGGTATTGAGGATAGTCTGAAAGAAGGCGGGCAGACTTCTGCTAATGAGCACGAGAAGCGACGCTGGGAAGATGCACTGGGTGTTGAGGATGAGGTTCGCGACTTTATCTTCGACTTGCAGCGATCAAGCCGAGCTGCCCGCATTAGGGCTCAAGACCGGAAGGGTGGTCGAGAAGCGACCGCTGAGCCTGTCCGAGCAGAAGCACCTCCAACGCGACTTGAGCCCAGCCCTTCATCAGCAGACAGTGCCGCTACCGTGTCTGCATCTCGGTCTCCTGCCTCTAGCTCAGGTACCTATTCCTCTTACAAAACCCCCGAAGAAAGGGCTGCCTTTATCAAGCAGCAGGCTGAGCAGCGTATGGCCGAGCGTCTTGCGGCACTCGGCATCAAAGCGCCATCAAAACCTGGGGAAACAGCGGCCCAAAGAATTGAGCGAGAAAGAGCAGAACGAGCTGCCAAGCTCCGCCAGGCCGAAGAGGAGGATGCTCGTCGTGAAGCTGAACGCCAGGCAAGAATCGCTGAGGAACAAGGCGTGCCCCCTCCGGCTCCCAAGCCAGAGACCAAGAAGCCTCCACCGCCACCTACCAGAAAGGCTGGCAAGAGTGAAGATGCCACGAAAAAGGCTGAGGAGGAAGAGTCAGCACGAAAGGCGGAAGCAGAGCGCCTTGCGGAAGAGCAACGCGCTGTGAAACAATTTGAGTAAGTCACGTGACTGAGGGTATTGTAAACAAGTTAACTAATTCGCGCTTTAGGGATGAGGCTAAAGAAAAGGAGGACGAATTGGCGAAAGAGCGAGACGCTGCTTCTGCTCGCCTTAAGGCTTTGGAAGAGCAGGTACGACAGGGCAAGCTCAGAAAGGAAGAAGAGAAAAAGAAGAAGAAGGCTGCTTTAGCTGAAGCGAAAGAAAAGGAGGCCAGGTTAGCTGCTCAGCGTGCCGAGATCGAAGCGGCACGTCAAAGAGAACTTGAACTCCAACGACAGCTCGAAGCTATGGATGCGGATGACTCGTCATCGGATGATGATGAAGGCCCCGAGCAAATTACACCCCAGGCATCCACCCCGACCCATGGTGGCAGTCAACTCGATAGCCAAGAACTTGAGCGCAAGACTAGCCCACCGCCCGTTCCGACGTCGTCCATGGCTCCCCCGCCCGTAACCGTATCCAGTCCTTCGGCCGAGCCCTCGAGCCGCAACCCGTATTTCCGCATGATGTCACAGTCGGAGTCGTCTGCTACAACTTCCGCGCCGGCCTCTGCTTCGCCTCCGCAGGTAAAGGCATCTACTAACCCTTTCCACCAAATGACGCAAAGTGCACCAGCTCCTCCGTTGGCTCCGCAGCCGACTGGTAATGTGTCCCGGAAGCGTCCCGAGACAGACGACGAATGGGGCTCGGGAGATGATGAATCCGACGATGACTCTGACGACGATCGACCATCTGCTGGAGCTGCCCATCTAGCATCTCTTCTATTTGGTTCCATGGGTCCTCCCCGACCGCTTTCAGCCACCGGTGACAAGTCTCGAGGAGCTTCACCTGCTGTTCAGCCGCCAGCGTTTACTCCTCCGCCGCCGAATACCAGCCTTGGGGAGGCGCTGAGTGCACCGCCGGTGCCAGAATCCGGCGCACCGGCCCCGCCGCCGCCGCCGCCGCCTCCCCCGATGCCTAGTGTTGGTGCGCCATCCGGCACTCCTCCCCCTCCGCCGCCAATCCCGGGTATGGCACCGCCTCCACCCCCTCCTCCGCCTGCTGCTGGAGACATGCCTGCCCCACCCGCAGGTGGCCGTCCTGCGGGTTTCTTAGGTGAAATTCAGATGGGCAAAGCGTTGAAGAAGACGGTGACGAAAGATAGGAGCGCTTCAGCGGTCCAAGGACGGGTTTTGGGTTAATAGTAATGGGAATGCGTAGACCGTTCATACTGACGAGACTCCTGAGTGAAAAACGAGCTAATAACACGAGGGACGAAGGACCTAGCTTTTGAATTGTCAGATTGCATTGGTCAAGTTGATACTTGTATGTAGTACCTAAACTGAATTGTAGCGCGCTTGTTTCCAATCTCATACGAGCTTCACTTGGCTTTATTACCGCCCATAGCTTCTATCAGGCTAATACCTCTTTTGTGTCGTGTCTCTGATATGTAGATATGATGTCCATAGGTGAGGTCCTGCTGATCCCCTAGGTCGATGGTAACTGATATACGTTTCATATGGATCAGGTCACCGAACGTACTTTGAAGGCCAGCTTCTCCTATGCCGTCGACGAGGATTTGTCTGTTCGCATGTTAGCATAAAGGTGATGGCTTATGTTCCCTGGCCGCCATCAGGGACGTGATGTTCATGCCCCTTGCCTCTTTCTCGTTGTCAGGGTGTGCATTCAAACACATATGCTTCATCCCTAATAAGATGTCCGAAGCGTCATAGGAAGCAAATACTCTTGGACCCTCATACCCTATCCCTAATCTTGGATTTGCCTACCCTTAACCCTCAACCATTATAAACTCTTAACCCTCATGACTTTACTGACGTTCAAGCTTCGACGCAGCTCAGGCTACAAGCGAATTAAAAAAATGGAAGTAGTAGCATAGAAGAGGCTTGGGTGCAGAGGGCTGTTGTCGCAATCCCTGAGAGTTCTCTTTGTGGGTGTAAGCTGGGGTTCTTCTGGCATTCAAAGATTTATTTAGGAAATCTCTAGGGCCGTGCGATAATAGTCATTTGACGAGATCTGACAATACTATATCGCAGCTATTGACTGACGGTTCGCTCTTTGTTACAGGTGACAGTGACCGGGTCGCTACGAAGACGAAAATCAGTAGAGCCCTCTACCCCTTGAGTTTTGCGACACGTTACCGAGTTACGACAAAGTCTTTACCTCGTGTGGCTCTGTCTCAATCTCAGCTTGGTAGGTAGGAGACACTGATGAACCCCTGCCCGTAACATCTTGTCTGAGTTTTTGAACCATGTGTGTGTTTAGGCCGTTCCGGAAAAGCAACGTGAAAGTCGTAAGGGATTCTGCGAGAGAGAGAGAGAGAACATCATTTCTCTGATGATCAGCAGCGATATCACCGCTAGGACTTACAGACCTTATGGAGCTCGTGGCGGGAGTTGCTCTAGCAACGTGCTGAGATATTCCACTCCAAGTAGTCGACATGATATGGCGAACCCAAAAGTACCGGGTGCAACGGGAGACGGGATGCGACAGACATCGCTGCTGCTCTGGATACACAAAACAGACGAGTATATTTCGTTTGTTGTCCATAAGTCGTATATGGCGGAGAATTCTTTATCAAGAGAAAAGCCATTGCAAACGGACAGACTGCACCAGGCAGTTGATCAACCTACCCAGTTGTCAATAGACCCCTTTCAGCCTCATAAAAAGGTTGCTACGTCGCCTCAAGGGTGGCGGTCCCGTTGATACGATTCCGAACTGTCCCACGTTTGACAGCACCTGTAAGTACCCATATGTGCACCAAGCCCCGGAGAAATGAGGCACGGCAGGTCGTAGCCAGTTCAAGTTCAACGACCCTCGAATCTTCATCCGGGCCGTATGTACGAGTATCAACCGATGCCGTCCGTACAAGATGAACAACGAGGTCTTCATCACGGAAGACTTCGGAGCTGTTGTTCTGCAGTTGAACAGAAAGGGGGTGAATCTAAACAACCCCCGGTTTGTTTATGGGATCGCAGCTGAAATCCTCCTGGACGAAACTCAGGGACAGCAAGTGCTCTCAAGTTTCAACTGCTGCATGAGCAGGACTAGGAACGGCCCTGGAGTGATCGCGACGCTGTCTTAAGACTAGCAGTTTCTTGCATGGCGTCGGCGCTGTTTTTAGCCCCAGCCGAGGCCAGCCTCAGCAAGCCCTATGCATGGGTAGGTACGAGTAGGTAGTTTGCTCTCCGGGAAGTCGCTACGTATGCAGTATTCCCGGGGTATCGTACCTAAGGGAATAGAACGAGCAAACAAGTCAGGGATCCCATCACCGGTAATCAAACAGATTTGTTTGTTTACTTGGCTGTTTTTAGCCGATGCTGGCGCTCTTTTTATAGCAGAAGCGGGGAAATGTTGGGATGGCAGAGTTGGAGAGAAAGAGCGACTGGAGACTTGGAGATCGACGTCCATAACGGTCCCGATAGGCTGGGCCTAAGCCACTTGCAGGCTAGCGCAGGAAGTGCAAGGATTCCGTATTTAAGTGGGCCCAGGATCTGCGCTAAAATAATGCTGTTGCCGTGGTGACTGGACAGCTCTTGTTGACCCTCCCCACGGCTCCGTTTTCCACCAGTTTATCTTTCCCCTCCACTTTATTCCGTCGGTACATGGTTTGGTTTGGCACGTTCCTTTCCCGGCTCATTCGCTACCTTTAACCTAACTCTTCCCTTTCGCACTTTAAAGTGGTTTTTTCCTCCGGTTACGTTGCGACTCGGCTCGTCATCGTTGCCTCAAGCTATAATAACTCACGTTCCTATTGCGAATGCGCGCAACTTGTCTTATCCAGTAAACTGAGTAGTGTTTTTTTCCATTTGTTTGCGTTCATCCCGGCAATGCCCTGATTGGATGCACCGAATATTCCCGGCCGTCTTATAAAACCCGAACACGTTCACTACTACGTACACACACGGACAACTTCCATCCGCTGCCAATACTACCTGGTTGCCTTATATTCTGACGAGGGGCCAACGCGTTCAGAATCGATAGCAAAGCTGTCCCATGACGAGTCGCGCGCAACCGTGATCCGAACCTCGCTCGCGGCACTAGACTACTGTTGATACTTGCGCTCGCCCTGAGCAGCAACACAGACGCTTCATTCATACGGCGCACTCGCGCATCACACAACTCTCATTAACCACGATGGATGCCAGTTTCCTACCACAGCAGGTCAACGCCATAGTTGACCGGCTTCACGGTCTATTCGACGACATCGGCGTGTCCAGCCATGATCGCACGAGCCGAGAAGAAGAGGTAAGACAGAAGCGCATTCGGTCCTTGCGAACGGGCTCAAGCTAAACTCGTCGATGCCTTAGCTCTTCGAAGCGCTCTCCGAAACGTTAAATAATCATCTCAAGGCCGTCATGTCAGAGAAGAAGGACATGATAGACGAAGCAGAACGCATCATCACCCAGATCCGGCAGATGGAAAGCTCTCTCGACGATACGAAAACTCAGAGGAGTCATAAGGATGACCTCAAAGTCACATATCCCCTGACGGAATGCTTGGAGGCACTAAAAGGGAAGCACGCGCAGATAAGCAAACGTTTCAGAGAGAGATACGAGCAGGTGAAAAGTAGGCTACCAACAACTATGACTTCGTTTACAAATGGTGTACCCGATAAGGGCGTGCTGCTGACTTCATTCGTATAGAACTCGTCCAAGCCTTAGAGTCATACTCCTCGCATCTCGAACCCTCATTCGTCAAGATTGCTCTGCCTCCCATTAGCACAAGACAGTCCCTGCCAACATCGTTCGATCTCTCATCCGCGTACGTCGACCAGCTGGACAACGAGTTTACGCGCGTCTACGACGAATACGAACAACGAGTAGAGACAGTAAAGGGGCTCGCTGAAGATATCATCCAGCTCTGGGCCGAACTCGGAACACCACAAGCCCAGACCGACGGCGCGATCGTTAAATACTATCGAGATGCCCCCGAACAACTTGGCCTACACGAGGAAGACCTGCTGCGGCTCCAGACGAAGAGAGATAGATTATCCGACGAAAAGAAGTCCCGCGAGAAACGCCTCAAGGATCTTAAGACAGCCGTCGAGGGGCTCTGGGAGAAACTCCAGATCGATGAGTCGGAGCGCAAGGCCTTCCTCACCAAGAACCGGGGATGCGGCCTGCGACAGATCAACCAGTTCGAAGACGAGCTGACGAGGTTGAATGAGCTGAAGAGGAAGAACCTACATCTATTTGTCGAGGATGCGCGCTACAAGCTACAGGAGCTTTGGGATGCGCTATACTTTTCCGAGGACGAGATGCTGGAGTTCACACCGGCATTCTCTGATGTGTATAGCGATGCGCTCCTTGAGGCTCATGAGACGGAGATCACTCGTCTTGAGGCTCTGAAGGAACAACGTGCCCCCGTACTAAATCTCATCGACAAACACAAGTCACTTGTGCGCGACCGCGAGGAGCTGGCCGCATCAAGTCAAGATGCATCACGACTGATGATGCGCGGCCAGAAGGGAGAGAAGCGAGACCCGGGCAAGCTGCTTCGAGAGGAGAAGATGCGAAAGAGGATAGCCAAGGAACTACCACGGGTTTCGGCGGAACTCAGTAAGGTGTTAGGTCGGTGGGAAGAAGAGTACGGTCGTCCATACCTGGTCCAAGGCGAGCGGTATCTGAACACCCTCGAGGCCGACGAGCCCAAGCCAGCGCCACCTCCGAGATCAAAGACACCTGCGGGCCCGCCGCCGTCAACCACGAAACCGTCTAGGACACCGGCGCCGACCCTTACACGAGCTAACAGCGTCATAGGCAGGGCTGGCACTATTACGAGGTCGAAAACACCAACCGCCAATCCGGGAAGTACTCTCAGAAAAGCCGCTTCTTTCAACCAAGGATCAAGAGACCCCAGAGCCAGTCCTACAAGAATACCAGGAGCAGGACGTGCGCCCCTGTCGAACCTCCGGCATGGTAACAACTCGCCCGAGAGGTCTCGACCGGAGAGTCGCACGCAAGGCACACTGCGATCAGGGGGCACGCTCATAAGAGCACCGCCTCCGAAGATGAGAGATCTCCTACCGCCGCGCGACCTGGAGACGCCTATGAACCGTTACCGGAACTTCCCGCCAGACACGGGATCCCATGTGCGAGCGGTGGAGCCCGAGGACCCATACCTTGATCGGAGCTCGCAGAACGGTTACGGCCGGTCCATACCGTCGTCGTATGCAAGCTCGCAGAACTCGATGCGCAATGAGCGGTTCCCGCAGCCGCCCGCATACGCGCGCGCCCCGCCGGCGCCGAGACAAGTCTCGAATACATCATCGACAGCAGTCTCCGGGTCCGAGAACTGGGAGACGTACGATGATTGTTCGGAACCCGAACAGGATGTGTCAGAGACGTATTACGCCAAAGTGAGAGCGGCAAGGGGAAAACGAGAGAAGCCTGAGGATGGGCATGGAGGGACTCATTCTGGCCAGGCTAAGCGCCCCCGGGGTATCCCTCCTGCCTCGCATAGCGGCCATGTCACCGTCGACGCCGAGGGCAACCGGATAATTTCGGGCAGTGAGTGGACGGACGATGGTCCCCCGTCCTTCTAATCACCCTTCATAATTACATGGCATAGCACGGGTCTTTGCTTGTTTGTCTCTTTTCTTCTCCTCTTCCCCTTTCCTTCTCTCCTTTTTCGGCTGGTTGGACTATGATATGAGATGCCGGTTGGGGCGCATGAACTTACGATGACGTATCATGGAAAACTCCCCTGCTACGAAAATTCATAATGGCTTGACGCGGCATCTCTTGCATAGATGGGTTTTTCAAGGTTGTTCGGTTTCTCCTTTTCGGTCATAATTTGTTGTTGAGACTGGTTGCCATGCCAACCAACTTACCTTTATTATGTATGCTCGTTGGTAGCATAGATATCTCTCTCTTTGTGTTCTCGTTTCGTTGTCTTCATCGCTGGGCGTTTTGATAGCTGTAGGGTGTCCATCAAAGGGTTGACTACCCAGGTTAATGGTGGTATTGGCGCCGTCAAACCTCCTATCCGGAATCTTGGTGTTGTGAGGGAACGTGCCCGAAAAGGCGGGAGGATTGAAAGGACACGGCGCAGGGCTAGGGGCAGGTGTATCGTAGGCGTTGAGGCGGATTCGTTCAAAAAGGGCACAAAATGCCTCCTTCAGTGCAGGATGACCTACGGAAAAAGGAAAGGATTCATGTTTCTTCTGACTCGTCTTTTCCCTCCCTTGCTTACCTTCTCTTGCTGTTTTCATTGCTTCTGTAGTAGTATTAGGTAGGAAGATGACCAGAATCGCAAGATAAGCAGTTGTGGACATAATTGTGGACAGATTTGCAGTCTCTGCTGATCCGGAATGGGACCTGGAAGGATACGATGCAAATCCGTAAATCCGTAAGATCATCGTGCACGGATTAAACGTGACGCAGTCAACTGAATCCTGATCCGTTTCTGACACGCTTCCAAAAACCGACTTACGTAATTGCATTCCTACCGTCGCGAGATCCCGTCCAGGTGGTTATTGGTAGCGCTGGCAGGACAAGGGAAACCGCTACTACCGTTAAAAAGACGTGGCATTGATTGACTTCTTCAACCTTTGTTTGCACTATGTACATAACGTGCCTTCAACCGTCGGTCGTGACTGTCATGCCATTTGTTGGTTAACTGCCTACCTACTCGGTAAGTCGGTCGTGAGTGCCTGCGCGAATTGTAGGAATCGAAAGGCAGGCAGGCACGACTATGACACTGCTCCGTTCGTACACGTAGGAGGTACATCGCAAGTGCCCTGTTTTGCAGGACGGGCCCCGGCGACTATTGGCTGTGGATTTCTGGAAGACTATCAGATCACACTTGTCATGCTGTTCGCTCCAGTTCCAGTTGTTGACCTTACATGCGATCTACTTCGCACGTACTCCGTACTCCGTCCATACTCACACTCACACTTAAGCTAGACAGCTCTAGTTTTAAGTAAGTCTCCCCTTTTCCTCTCTCGTCTCTTTTTTTTTTCTTTTTTACCCTCGCTATACTACTGTCTATCCATTTCGATAATCACTTTGTCCATGAGATCTCTTCCCATCTGTGCGTCCTCAATGCGGTGACGCCAATCCTCGTGAGCTTCAATGAAACGCCCCGCTACCCCCAGTCACACCGGTCAAGATGACGCCAACGGCACCAGCACGGCCCTGAGGGGTGCCTTTCTCGCCTACCAGAAGACTATTGCCAGGCCAGCGACAATCCCTACCACGAACAAGAGTGGTGCCCTGATCGCTGCAACCTCGGCCTCCCGCGATCACAGTCAAGCCCGCTCGCCCTCGCCCAGCCGCCAGACGACGTACAACAGTGCTGCCCCAGCACGATCCTCTGGTCTTGGCAATCATCGTTCACTAGATCCACGATCCCCGTCCCTCATTGCTGCGACCCTTGCTGCCAGCCGTTCGGAGAGTCCCAACAGTCCCAAAGCCACGCCATCGACACAACCAAATGCCCACCACAGAAATCGGAGAGGCGCTGTGGGCGACGGCAGTACTGCCAGCTCCGTTGCCGAGTTGGATCTGACAACCGATTCGAGTTCAATTGGTCCGACAAATGCTATCATATCATTTTTCGAGCAGAAAGAGGCTGGCACGATGCCGAGCAGGAAGGGGTCTGCTGCGGCTAATGTTAAGAAGAGGCTCAGCGTTGGGTTACGACCGATAACGCCGCCCATGATTATGAGTCCGGTGGTCACGTATACTGGTTCCCCTTCGGTGTTGGCGTCACCATTCGCGTGGGAGAAAATGGCACCACCTTCTCCCAGTACCGGTGAGGATATTGGCGGAGATGATCCTCCTCTTCGTCGTGCAGAAAAGTCATTAGAAGGAGAGAAGCGAGCCCCGCCTCCTCCTCCAGCTCGGAAAAAGGTGCACGTGGAGCTTGTGGTGTCTACTACATCTCCCCATATTGATCCTACACGACAATCCCGGCCGTCTGTACCGCCAACGCCAAAGTCCGTTATTGAAAAAAGCAGTGAAGTTGTGTCACCGCAGTCTCGATCGGTACCGTCTAAAAGGGCTATCAAAGATCCAGTGGCCAAGAACCCGGGATATCCGGAATCTTCACTACCACCAAAGCCTGACAAGCAATACCAGACTCCCGGGCTGAAGCCAACTACGCCCTCAGCTAGATCGTCCATCGATCAAAGTGAACGGGGTTATTTTGTTGGGAAACACTCAAGCTCGGGGACAAGCGATACGTTTGTGTCTGCTTCGACGCCGAAGTCAGACTCATCACGCCGCAAAACCCCTAGCCCACTCAGCCCTGAAGCATCCCAACCCTCAAGACCACCCTCAGGCCCTCCTACTTTACCTTCACGTCCCCCAGCTCTGCGGCCCAAAAAGTCAGCCCCCCAAATACCCCTGAGCTCGCTTACTAATGCCATTTTGGCGGGGTCTCTGGCATCAGCCCGAGCAACGCCTAGCGTAGTGAAACCTCTCACACCACCTCCTCAGAAAACGACTCCACACCTGCGCCAGACACTGCGGCCGCCTCGGCCCATATCCGAAGACGATTCGAACGCGGCGAAACATCTTAGAAAGAGGTCTTTTAGTAAACTCACTTCTAGAAACAAGCATGCACACCACGAGGCCGCTAGAAAACGGTGGCGCGAAGAGATAACAGCCCGCGAGCGACAGCGATACGAGGGTGTGTGGGCCAGCAACCGCGGCTTACTCCTAGATGTCCCCAGTGTGAATGCATGCGGCTTGCGAGATATGAACGCGGCGCAGCAGCTTGTTGCCAATGCCGTGGTGCGTGACATTTGGGCGCGTAGTCGTCTGCCATTCGATGAGCTGGCCGAGGTATGGGACCTGGTGGACACGCAGAGCAAGGGGGTCTTGGACAAGGCCGAGTTCGTTGTCGGCATGTGGCTTATCGACCAGAGGCTGCGCGGTCGCAAGATACCCAGAAAAGTGAGTGAAAGCGTGTGGGGAAGCGCCAAAGGCGTGAGAGTCATGGGACCCGGCGGGAAGAGGTGAGGAGCTTTATATGATGATACGACACGACTGACTGCTTTTCTTACGGGCCAATGGATTCACGGGGTGTTTGTGGTTTCACCAATATAGATAGAGGTTATGATACCCAGTAGACGTTACGATAGCATGCATGCCTTATATTACTCCTTTTCTTGAGTCTTGACCTCTGCGTCTCTTTTGAAGGATTAACAATTCTTGCTGATTGATGACTGTCTCCAAAAGATTCGCCTTACCACTTTAACAGATTACAGCTGGAGTCTTGTGTACTCGTAGGCACTCGTACAAGCCACTTCTGATAGAGGATTGTTAGCTTCGGTATAAGATGTGTACTTATACCCTGATATTGCGGCTTCAAACGGAATATTGAGTGCAGATATCAGATGTTAGCGCCGAGAGTGAACAAATATGGGCGAAGCAGGACCTTTGCATTGACCACCTCCTCGCTACAGGCTACCATTGGTTCGCCAGCAACGTCGTGACCTCCGTACTTGTCTACTCGTACTTGTAGTTGTGCGGAAATACTGGGCGTCTCTGAGACCGCCAAAATGCTGTACCCAAGCCTGCAATTTACATGAAGTGGATGCTACTTCATACGGTACGGGACATCCACTTTTCGTAGGCGGTTGTAAATGTACTCGTATCGTAATATCTCATGTTGCTTACCCATACGGTCGGTCGGCCTCATGTCTTGCTCGGCCACGATCTAACCCCTATCGAAGTGTTCACGAGAGGTGGGCGGAGTAACCGGGCAACGTCAGCGGCCGAGCAGTGAGTGAGGGAAACCCGTTAGACTAAGACTGCGTGTAAGCGCCGCTCTTTAGCTGACGACGTCGAGAAACCAAGACAAGGGAAGTGTAAATAATCCGCACGTACGATTCGGTTATCGTACGTGGACTAATGCACTGCCTAAATGGATGTATTTATAGGTTTTCTTTGCTGTTCTTGAACTTGTTGACACCATAGCTTTACGAGAGCCGAATTCCTTGAAACCAAACATTGTATTTCTAAAGAGAAGTTGGATGTGTTGATAAGCAACCGGGGAGTTCGGAGTTGTGATGACTCTGACTCTTGCACACGTGAAGAGAAAGTGAGTAACACATGTCACGATGCTCTTTCTTGTTTTGTTTTGTTTCCGTTTTTGGTTCGGATTTCTGGGTTCTTCTGGTTCAGGTTCAGGCAGGTACCGTGGCTGAGAGACCCCATGCACCAACCAGGCACCGGGTGCCAGTGAATAGACGCCTGAAACAACCCTAGGTACTTTAGTGAGCGGGCGTACCTCCCTCTTTGTACGGATTACCGCAGGTACCTAGTCGCACTTCTGAAGCACGCAGAAATGTCCAGATTGGTAGTGAGTTTTAGGTTTAGGGGGCTCGCCAGGATCCCCGGTGAATCAGCCGTGGCCCAGGCTAGGTACCCTGGGGTACCTACCTATTCTGTAGGCACCGCCAGTGCAATTTGCCGCTGAAGACTGCGACAGAAGCTCCAATGCCGAACGGCTCGCACCCTTCTTACCGCCTTGATCGGGTTAGTGCATTGGAGCTAGACCCTGCTAGTGCGCTCGTACATGGCTAGCGCTCATCTTAACCTGCCGTAGGGTTAGCTCCTACAGTTGCTCCTACAGTAGTATGCACGTGGGTAGACACTGTGTGCAAAAGTTTCTGGGTACCTCTCGGTACTTTGCACGCCAACTGGAACAAACTTGGAAGACACAGAGCTGCTGCTCTAGAAGATGCCATTTTGTACGGATAATAGGTATCGTACGTCCTACATGAATTGCGGTAGTTTATTTGCATGTAAGCAATCCATTCGAATCGCTTAACCGCACGCACATGATCTTACGCCATCAATTTGTAAGAATATTGCCTTACATTATGCGATTGTATCACCGAGGCAACCGTGGGACAGAGGTACCTAGCGGTTGCGTCACTTGCTTTGAGGTCTTCTGTATTCGTAGATACACCTAATCCGTACCAGCCCTAGCAGGTGCCCACTCATGTAATTTTAGACCTTAGCTTGGTATTATAGGCCAGTCACATGATGCTGTTCTTTGCCCGGGTCCAGAATAAAGCGAGGGGCATTCCGCATCTGACATGCGGCAATCGACATTCCACACTGGCACCTGCACCTTCCTGCCCCTAATCTGCCGGCAACAGGTCAACGCGCCAAACTTTTTTTTTTTTTTCTATTTTTTTAATTCTGCTGGGTCGATCCTATTTTTTCCTGACATTGTCAATTCTTACCTTTTTTTACTCACTTTCCTCCCTCTTCCCTGACTCGACCCGCATCACCTGTACAAGTTCGCAGTACAGCAAGTACCGATTCGCGTCTTTCCGTTCTCTACATCCTTCGCCCATTCTCCTTTCCCTTAATCAATAAACAAACACCCACCTCGTCTCGCCTCACCTCACCCTTTTCAGCTATTACCTGGTGGCACCACCTTAACTGCCATCAGCTACTAACTGATTCCCACTTCCCACCTCTCCATACTACTACCTGCCTACTCTCATAAACTGCCAAGCTCTCCACTCGGGTGATCTCTCGATCTGTCGCGCATTAGGACGGAACACCGTACACCAAACTCGGATTTCTCTGTCCGTATTCGAACACGATCGTGAATCTTCGCCGAGGCAATCAATCAGAGCAGGTTACCAGAACCAGCCATCGAACAGTAGCCTCAGGCAGGCGTCTGTAGCTGTATCCGGATCCAGTTTACCGGGACAGCAACGCTGCTTCCACTCTCCGCGCTGGACGGAAACAGACGTCGTCGACGCTCGAGGCTCATCGGTGACATCGCGTCGCGCGCATAATAACTACCAATCTCTAATCCTTAATCACCCGCCCCTGCTGTCGTGGAGACCCTCTGTTATTGACACCTTCGCCATCTCGCACCATGGCGGACGCAGTCACTCAGTCGCCCACAGCTGGCGCATCGTTGCCTGGTCGCCGGACGACCTCTGCCATGCCCACCTCTCCGCTAGCCTCCCCGATGACCAGACCCGCCAACAGGATCCGAACACAGCTTCCTTATTCGACGCCGAACCAAGTCAACGAAAACGGCAGCTTCGAATCCGACCGTGTCATCAAGGCAGGCTACGTGCAGAAACGCACCCAACGGACCAAGGTATGTGCGAATGTCAGGCGGATGGAGCACGTGTCTGAGTGAACGGATGCTAACCTCGGTCTCTTCTTCTTAACAGGTTTGGAAGTCTGTCTACCTTGTTCTGCGACCCAATGCGCTATCTATTTACAAGACAGATAAAGAAAGCAAGCTTCGACACAAAATCTACCTGTCAGATCTGTCTGCTGTTGCGCCTCTTAACGATCCTAAACAGAAACGAACCCATCTCTTCGGCCTGTTCTCACCTGCCAGAAACTTCCACTTCGAGGCACAGAACAACAAGGATGCACAGGAGTGGTTGGAGCTCATACGTACGCATGCCCGGATTGAAGAGGAGGAGGAAGAGATGTTCTTGGCGAGCCCCATCGTCCGCCGCAACACCTTCGCCCCGATGTCGATGATGCAAGCTATGGATGGTTCCCACGATCAGCCGGCCACCGATCACGAACGGTTTATGTCTAGTTCGCCAGAACCCTTCGTCGATCGATCTCGGTCTAAGTCCGTACAGTCGCGAGCGAGACGTCCGTCCCACCAGGACTACTCTGGACTATCCGCGAACGAGGTCGCCTCACAATCCGACTACTCTGACATGGAGGGACTACGCGCACACGGCACATCTTTTGAAGCTCCCGTCCCATGGGGAGGTGTTTCTGGTGCGCCTACTGACCAGATCGCCAGACTCCGACTTGCGGATGACCAGAACGTCAATCAGCCGAATGCGCCCAATTTGGAGCAGGACCCCGATCGAGTCATTTGGCAGGGTTGGCTTTGGTTCCTCAAGGGAAAGCGTGGAGTGCGCCAGTGGAAGAACTGCTGGGCTGTCCTCCGTCCTAGAAACCTGATTCTCTACAAGGACGAGACGGAGTACACGGCCTCGTTCATTCTTGCGCTCCCTTCGGTTGTTAATGTGGTGGATATCGACCCGATCAGCAAAACCAAGGTGCACTGCTTGCAGATCATCACGGACGAGAAGACGCTTCGCTTCTGCGCTCCCGACGAGGAAACCCTGGTCCAGTGCCTTGGCGCCTTCAAGAGTCTTCTATCTCGGAGAAAAGAGTTGGAGGCTTCCGCCGCCCTCTCTGCTCAGGGACCTACTGCGGCGGCTTAATCCTGACCTTTAATCAAACCCGCAGCTTTTCTCCTCCGATTTGCCAAACCGTTTGTTTTTTTCTAAAGATCAGATCGACCGACCCCTGGTATGTTTGACGTGCGTTTTACACGAGGCACTCAACGTTAACCACGAGTTACGAGTTGCGAATTTCAGCTGCATAATTGAATTTGATGTGAACGTTGATAGTTCACTTGTTTTTCACAAACACGGGAGCACCAGATGTATGTACAGGGTTGCTTCGCGGTATGATGATGATGAAAGTATTATACCAAGTTCCTTACTCTCTAATAATCCAGTTCACATGTTCCGGCTTCTCCTTTCTTCCCTCCGAGCAGTGTGAATTCCGGGCTTGTATGTGTTTGTTTGTGGGCTGTGGGAGACGCTCGGATGTTCAATAGTAATGTCGGCCAGCCAAGTGTATGAAAGGGGGTTGACTACCTTGCCAGGGGTGGGCTGTGCAAAGACCTGGCGGCATTAGTTAGTTACACACGAACGCATCTACACATGATAGGGCCCGGTCATCTGCATTGCATGTACACATTGTCGTTTCCAAAATGCCCGATAGGCTCTGTGATCTTCATGGACCGTCTTAATATGCTCGTTGCTATAGGTTCCTCGGGATGCGCGTTATCGCACGAAAATCGAACAACCTACGAGTAGCAAATCTCCGCGCACGAAGAGGATGTGTTGACAGATGTGGATTCTGTCTGCGATCGATCGCATAGCTGCCTCAAATCGTACGTACATACAAGATTGATCTCTATGGTCTCTAGTGATGATTCCAAGTTGGTGATGCTTGATTCCTATATTCTTACTACTTATCTACAACCGAGTAAGCAACTACCATCCTGTATCCATCATGCCTGCTCACAATACGAGTAGATAGGGGGGTGTTGCGATGCAAAAGAAAGATCGCTTCTCCCTGCCTATAAATACAAGCGAATTTCAACCTGTCAGGCACAGACGGACACCGCATACGAGTTCGGAGTTCGATGATGCATTACCACCTCTCCACACACCGCATTGGAGAAAAGCGATCTGCTGAGTGTCCATCTCACACTCTTTACATTGATTCTTCTTGGCCCCGACCTGAATGACCCGGCCACACCCACGTTGTCTATGGACTGTCATTGGACGACGATCTCCGATCGGTTGAATCCTCATTTCATCATGGCCGAGATCTCGCATGTTCCCCTCTACCTGAACCGACGATAGACCTGGTCTTTCTTCTCTTCATGAATGGACGCGTCCCATCCGGCTAAATATGTTTATTGACATTTGCTTTTTGACTTCGTGTCGGCCCGAGATGCTGCAAAGAGCATCTCCTCCGCGATGCAGTCCCCAGCTCTACCGATTGACTGGAAAGTTGAGTTGAGCTCGGCGCATGCATGAACTCAGTATTAAAAGTGCAGAAATGCCAGATGACGACTATGGGTGTGCTGCCTCCCACCCCGACACGTGCCCTCTTTCTTGTCTCGGACAACATGACAGATCTATGTGTGCTGGCGTAAGTTTACCTCTTCTATTTTGCCGTATCATCAGGGTCTCCTCGTCGTTAGTCCACCTGAACAGGGTCGGTCATCTGCTGGATGAGACAACCGGTCACCCTTTTACATTCCTTCCCTTGCTCGCTTTCTTGGCCGGCGTCCTGGGATTTGCCTCTTCACCCATGTCGTTTCTCCCTGGGCCTGATAATAAGTATCTGGCCCGGCCACATCGTGCCGGTGGCGTTGTGAATGTCTTTTTCGATTACCATTTTCTTCGGTTTTCCGGGGCAAAGCACGCGCTCTCTGGATGAACCTATCGTGAAATCCACACATACAGCATTTTCGGTTACATTTTCAACGGCTCGACAGTAACAAGATCCTTCCCGTACCAAGATGAAGCTCATCTCGGTCCTCGCCCTCCTCGGCGTCGCCCTGCCCTCCCTAGCGGTAAAACTCCCCCTCCACACCTCTTCCCGCTGGATCGTCGACACCGACGGTAAGCGCGTAAAACTCCGCTGCGTCAACTGGGCGGGCCACCTCGAGACGAACACGCCCGAGGGCCTGAACAAACAATCGGTGGACTACATCGCCGACTTCGTGGCGGCGCAGGGCTTCAACTGCGTGCGTCTGACCTATTCCATCGACCACGCGCTCAACCCGCACGTGCCGCTCTCGCAGGCCTTCTCGACGGGTGCCACGGCAGCGAAAGTTGATGCCAATGCGATGAAGAATGCGTACACGGCGATGGTGCAGCGGAACCCGTTTGCGGCAACGGGGACGAATAGGGATGCGTATGCGGCGGTCATCGCGGCGTTATGGAAAAGGGGCGTCATGACGATTTTGGATAATCATGTTAGTAAGGCGGGTTGGTGCTGTACGTTTTCTTGCCTACCCCTTTTCTCCTCCAGCTGAGAGAAGACTGACGAAAATAAACACAGGCGGCCTAACCGACGGCAACGGCTGGTGGGACAAAGGCTTCGGCTACACCGCCGCCAACAGCCGCTTCTTCAACACTGACAACTGGCTCAAGGGTATCAAATCCATGGCGGCCTGGGCCTCCACGCAACCCGGCGTCGTCGGCATGGGTCTGCGCAACGAGATCCGCGAGTTTCTCCTCCAGGGTTCGCTGAACGGCCGACAGGACTGGTATAACTACCTCACGCAAGCCGCCAAGAGCGTACATCAGGCGAATCCCAACGTGCTCATTTTGATGGGCGGGACGCAGTCGACGACGGACCTGACGCACGTACGTACACGGAATATTAACTCCGGCGCGTGGGCGGGGAAACATGTGTGGGAATGGCACGCATACGAGTTCACGGTGACCTATGCGCTGGCGAAGGCGAGTTGCGACTTGATGAAGCAGGCGTACGGGCTGTTCGACGGGTTCGTGCTCGTACAGGGGAAGAACTACACGGCGCCGTTGATGTTGACGGAGTTCGGGTTTGGGATGATGGGGGGTCCGCATCAGGGGTTGACGGATGCGGATAATGCGTATTTCAACTGTTTGCGGGAGTATGTGTTGAGTAATGATTCCGAGTGGGCCATTTGGTCGCTTATGGGGTCGTATTATGTCCGTGAGGGTGTGGTTGATCATGATGAGGGCTTTGGGGTGATGGATCATGGTTGGACGGGGTTGAGGAACAAGGCGCTGCCGGGGATGTTGCAGCCTATGATGCAGGTTACGCAGGGGCCAAGATAGATGGTGAGAGTGAGAACAACGGAGTGGATGATATGGGGGTGATGGGGGGATATATCACGAGGGATGTGTATATAAAGCCAGTAAGTCGGGAACCTAGACTGAGCTTCGGGACTTCAGGGGAGGTGTCAAGGCATACCTAGTCTTGCAAATACCATGAGCATTACTTTAGTTATAAACACCAACACAATAAGAAATACCGACAATCATAGGTCTGCCGTAAAAGGGGTAGAGTGACTACTTCCACTGAGTTCGATGGTTCCTGTTCAGTCGCCACTCACACGACCTCTGTAATCCGGTCATTGATTCTCCCATTTATCCCTATAACACACGTAAGTTGAGTAGAGTGAGTTTAAGAGCATCTAACACTGCTTCATGATAACGTACAAGTTGTTATCATCAAACACGTGTCGAATTTATGACAACCGGGGTTGTCGCTCATTAGGAACTGAGGCCGAGCAAACACGACTGTCTCTGCGTTAGCCATTTCTTGAAGATTCTGGGCTTTAAACTGACCTATTTACAGAACACCACTTGCAAACAGACGGGTACGCAGAACAGTTGCTGAACGAGGCCTTAATAGCTATCACATCAAAAATAGCGAAGTGCCTAGGATTTCAGAGATGTATTAAGTTGTATTAATTCTTTCATTGTGAGAATGATAACTAGACCAGACCATACAGCTTCCACAAGCCCTGTTCCTAATGGCTATATAATGGCTATAAGTGGTCTTTCCAGAGCTCAGCAGAAACCGGCAATATAAAACTCTACCCGTGATGATGTTGGATATTACCTACTGATTAACAGTAAATCCATAAGCCTGGTACTTTTCCTGGCCTTTTCCGGTTCGTAAACAAAGCATGCTCTCAATCTTGACTCCCTGTACCGAATGACGAAAGCTTCTACTGGTGGAAGTATGCGTCGTCGAACTTCGCCATATCGTTGTTGTTATTTCTCATGTTGTCATTGTTGTTGTTGCCGTTGCCGCCAAAGTACATCATGTCGTTGAAAGTGTTGTCAATGCCATCGCCCCCGCCTAAGTCAAACATGCTGTCCCCGCCCTTGCTGGGATCGCCTAGATTGAATAGATCATCCATATTAGAGGCGGGCTTCATCGGTTGCGTAACCTTTCTCCTGGCTACGTTGTTACCCTTGGTGGCATTGGGCATTGGAGGCTGAGGCGTAACGGTCGCCAGGTCGAACTTGGGCATTGGAGCTGGCGGTGCGCCCTTTGGTTTACCTGGCGTGGCGGCAAGCGAGAATTCCATATTCGTGAAGTTTGGGCTACCACTCCCAGTACCCACCGAGGGCATATTGATAGCGGCCGTAGCCGCGGCCGTAGGCGGAAGATCGAGCCTACCGCCTACTGCTTTATCTTGGATCACTTTGGGCGGTACGACTTGGCGCGCGGCCTGAACAGTCTGAGTAACCTGGGCCGCCTTGTGGAGCTGAGGCGATAGCTGAGGCTTGGGCTGGGTTGCGGTATTTGAGGATGGGAACGACTGGAGACGGGGGATCTGTGGCGGGGGAACGGGAGTTACCTTTGCTGGCGGCATCGGCTTCGGAGCAGGTTTAGGAGGAGGCTGCTTCAACATAGATGATGGTGCATTTGAACGGGCTATCGGTTTACCAGCCTGAACCCGAGGAGAGGGCTTCTTTTCCATAGCCGTCAGATCGACCACATCAGTCGACATGCCCACGCCCATGTCTGGAAAGGGTGCTACGGTCCTGGTCTCCATGCTTGGCGGGTATATGGCGGTAGTAGGAGCGATGACAGGGACAGGAATAGTGACAGGAGTGTTCAAGCTATGCGAATGCGCAGCAGAGGAAGGAAGTTCCATCATAGGAGCCGGTGGTGCGGCAGGTTGAGGAAGAGGGATAAGGGGAACAGGAGTCATAGCCACGGCGCCCGAGGCCCGGCCTGCCCGAATATTCTCCAGGTCTCTGAGGAGGACGGACTTGGCCAATATCTGTCACAAGTCAATCATGGTCCCGGGTAAGAAGGCAACAAGCAACATGGATACGGGAGACTTCACGCACGATTTCGCTTTCAATCTGGCTGAGAGCCATATGATACTGACTCAACGCGTCAGCCGATTTGGCCTGGATTCCATCGATGAGACCGCCTGGTCCATCTCTGGCCATCACTCTGAAGTGCTTCCCGGCTTGGATGAGCTGCGAGTGAGACGGCACGTGTTAGTGGAAGGGATGCGGTCGAGAACGAGAGTAGCGAGCTTACAATCTCTTTGTACGATTGATCCATTATCTGGAGTGCCTCGTCTGTTGACACCGACATGGCTGGAGATGGTGGGTGCGCAGACCCAATGCCAGAAGAAAGTGCTATTTCGCAGTTTGAGGCTCGCCGGAATCTTATAACCGTGTATGATTGAAGATCGAGATCGAAATGTGACAAATGGAGACTTGGAGGGGCCCAAGGATCCGGTGGACAAGGGTCAACTATGTTCTATCTCGTACAATGGCAGCAGGTACGGGACCTTGTGAAATCTCTGACGGTGCAATTTACGGGAAAAATGGGAAGATGAGATGGTTTACTTGACTCCGTAGAAAAGATGAAGGTAGTGAAGTTCGAAGCAAGATATCATGAACCAGAAGGTATTCTGTAAGTACAAGTCAGGCGTACCTACCAGCTGCATGCACGTTGAGCTGCTTGTGGCTGAAGTGTGGCTGAACACACTACGATACTTCACAAGCAGGTGCATTAGGGGCGGATTACGGATTACCTACCTACGATACGTACCTACCTAAACCTACTGACCTCTGGAGAACGTTAAAGGGAGATTTTACCCTACCTACCTAGGTAGGCAGTTGCGTGCTTCGTGCCTTCGTCATCTAGTAGCGCGTACCGGGTCACTACCAGGCCGATCATCCGTTCATCTACCAAGAGGCCGGTACACATGCCGAGACGGCTGATACATGTTGGGTGATCAAGATATGGGTGAGTCACAGGTAGATTCTCTATTAATCAATGTATCTACGCTACTTGAACTACTGCAGGGTCATAGCTTGTAGTACCTATGGATGGATTACTGTAAGTCGTAGTGGATGAAGCAGGACGTTCTCGGAATTCTATGAGAAAGAGTAGCTTCAATTCCGAAGATGTTAGTAAAGCAGCGACCGTAATAACACAGTTGAGTTACTCGTACTAGTTGAAGCCATCTGGAAAGGTCAAGCACAGAGAAGACGGCGGTCAATTGGTTATGTCTGGAGTGTTAGGTAAGTGGTGGTGGAGAGAACACCTACGCCGTAATTCAGGTGGAACGGTATCTCCTTGAGGCCGGTTTCTGACTCCAGGTCCGTGCAGAGTCCACTTGTTTGCTTGGCAGTACAGCAACCTTCTCTCCTGCAACTTGATCGCGTCATTTGTGAAGAAATCAGGTACTGATACCTTAAGTGGCGTTTTTCCGATATTCTGATTCGACTGTTGGAGGGCACGGACCTGGAGTCAGAAACCGGCCTCAAGGAGATAGGTATATGTACTCGTAATCCATAATCCGTTGTCCATCCATACGGATTAGATACCTCAGGCAATAAACGGACTAACAACTTACAAGTGCAAGTGATACCATCACCAGGATGCTCCTCCACCGTTGAGAACTCCTGCCTGTAATTCGTACCAATGGAATACTTCATTTGTCTAGCCTGGACCTGGCTAAGATTAGGCGCGAGCTAGGTCGTTCGCGTGCCAAGTTGATAACTGTATTCCGCGAGCTGTCCCACTACCGGTAAGTAATCCGTTATCCGTGGAGCGTACCGTAATCCGTAGGTAAATCCGTACTTGTATTACTTACCTTAGGTAGGTAGTATACGCGCCTCGTAGGAGGCAATCCGTACTAACCGTACATACATACATATTCCGTAGCGCACTTGCACTAACTACCTACCTGACGTACGTTGTAGGCATGTTATGGACCGGACCGAATGTCAGGAAGCACTGCACTACCCCGCCATGTGGCACCTGGACGGTCACTCATACATCCGCGGTACATCCGCTGCCTCCATACCTGGTATGAATGCCTCTCTGCTTCTATACGAGTAGAAATATCTACGGAAACCAAGGCCAATGAGGTGCATGATCGGTAGTATTGATTTGCCCTGACACTCTCCAGCTAGCAGCACCGTCGATCGAGATGGTCGGATTACTTGTAGGTGAGACATTTGCTGAATTGAGGAACCAAATATCTGCTGCGAGCCGTTACCTCAAACAGAAGTTAACACGTGCCAGACCTGGCCATATTATGCCCGGATGTTTCTGCTCACACGATATCTCTACACCGCAAGCAGCAGCTTCTTCCAACGGCCGCTTCGATCTCTTGTTTGCCGGTTGCTGCTGCGTGTGTGTACCGTATTCCGTATGGAAGCATGTACCTTCCCTCCTCGTAACCGTTTCCCTCGCCCAACAGCCCACTTACATAACGCAATAATCCGTAATGCGTACCTACCGACTCCGTACACGCCCGGCATTCAACGCAGTTGCGGGCTGCATCCCTAACGGAGATACGGTTTACATGTGAGGTAAGCAGGATAGCAACATGTACTGAACCGGTGAATATGCACTGAGGAGGTACTTGCTGCTCGGCAGAGCAGACTGGACGCCTGCATGTATCTCTGCAGTTATAGATACTGTACGGAATACCTACATCACATACCACACCAGCCACATCCGGTGTTGGACCTTCCAGCCTGCTGTGACTCTCCACCCAGCTGGTACTTCAATACTTTTGAACCCCGTTGCCATTTTCTGTTTGCTTCGCTTTCCTCTCCTCCCCTCCCATCTCCTGTTGTGCGAAACCGATTTTCAGCGTATCGTCGGTGTCGTGTGTCGAGAATCTGGGGGCCTCCTCATTTTCACAACATTTCCTTTTTTCCTCCTGTCTTGTCTCCTTCCTCTCCCTGCGTCTGTCATCCTTCTCGTCGCTCCTCAGCTTTTCCCCTCTGCCTCGCTTTTTTCTATCGTCATACTCGGTGTCCTTGTGTGTTCGCCTGTAAGTTCAGCGTCTCAGCCGATTTGTACTGTACATCTGGGCATCTCAGCTGCTTGTTTCCGGAATCCTCGACTATCTCCTCCTTTCATCGCTTGCCGCCGCCACCTACGAGCAGCATCACCCTGGATCTGAACCTGAACTTGAACTTGAACAGCTTGCGCTGCCGTCTCCGTCGTGTGTCCATTGCCACTACATAGAGCTTCTACGTACGTTGCCGTCCTTAGATCCCGACGAGACACCCGCGCTGTGTACAATCGATTCGCCTAGCTCTAAGCTCGGGGAACCTCTGTCCTCCCGCTCGCGCGCCGCGGCTTGTCTCGAACCGCTTTGCCGTGCGAACGTCTTGAGCCTCCACATTCCCTATCGCGCATGCGACTGATCTCTTTAGTAGACAAAGCCACCAGCTTCTGAATCCTGCAGAGTTCGTGTCCGCCACTCGACGCGCGACCATTTCTTCTCTTTCTATCGAGTCGTCGACCTCGGCTATCGACCTCGCTCCCAAGCCACTCCAATTCAGGGAGCATCTCAGATTTCAAAACAAAAACCGCCCCTTGAATCTATTATAATGGCAGACACTGGCGCCACTCCCGCTGGGTCCCAGCTACCAGCGCCGCCGCCCCAGCCCAACGCTGGTGCCCCTGGATTCGACAACAACCAGAACGGCCAAGGGAATCCAGCGCACATGCCTCCCCCGCCATTGCACATCCCTCCCAACACCAACCCCATCCCTACAGCGATTACGTCCCCTATGTCCGCCGTTGACAAGAGCTCTGTCCTATCTCCTACGAGCGGAGCCCCTTTCCCCCGTCGAGTTGCTCCCGAACCTAACAAGCGGGCCCTATACGTCGGAGGTCTTGATCCCCGCGTAACCGAGGATGTTTTGCGCCAAATCTTCGAGACAACCGGCCACGTTCAAAATGTGAAGATTATTCCGGACAAGAATGTGAGTCGTTCCTTCCATAGACTGTATTAGTATCCTATACATAACCTTTACCGTCCGCGTTTCTTTTTCACGGCTGTTTCTTCATTGAGACCTGGTGTCATCTGTAACTGACGTGTCATAGGCCAAGGGATACAACTATGGCTTTGTGGAGTATGATGACCCTGGTGCGGCCGAGCGCGCTATGCAAAACCTGAACGGCCGTCGGGTTTATCAAGCTGTAAGTCACGCCCGCAGTTACTTGGTCTAATGGTGGCTAATAGCTTGAAAGGAGATTCGTGTCAACTGGGCATATCAGTCCAACACCACCAACAAGGAGGACACTTCGTCTCACTTTCACATCTTTGTCGGTGACCTCTCTAATGAAGTCAACGACGAGGTTCTGCTCCAGGCCTTTTCGGCCTTTGGCACCATCTCCGAAGCCCGCGTTATGTGGGATATGAAGACTGGGCGATCCCGTGGATATGGATTTGTTGCTTTCCGGGACCGCAGTGATGCCGAAAAGGCCCTGAGTTCTATGGATGGAGAGTGGCTGGGTTCCCGTGCCATTCGATGCAACTGGGCCAACCAGAAAGGCCAGCCTTCAATTGCCCAGCAGCAGACCATGCAGTCGATGGGCATGACGCCCACTACTCCCTATGGCCATCATCATTTCCCTACACATGGCATCCAGAGCTATGACATGATTGTTAATCAGACGCCTGCCTGGCAGACGACCTGTTATGTGGGCAATCTGACCCCCTATACGACTCAGTCCGACCTTGTTCCGTTGTTTCAGAATTTTGGATATGTGAACGAGTCTCGGTTCCAAGCAGACCGTGGGTTTGCCTTCATCAAAATGGATACACACGAGAATGCCGCCATGGCAATTTGTCAACTGAATGGATACAATGTCAACGGCAGACCTCTGAAGTGTAGCGTAAGTTCAGCCATTTGATCAACATCAGCCAGTTACTAATACATACTGTCGCAGTGGGGAAAGGACAAAACTCCTAGTAACCCCCAGGGGCCTTTTGATCCGTCTCAACAGCAGGCGTTTAGTCCTCAGAGTGCCCAGCCTTCTGCCTATTCTGGTACGCCCTCCACATTCTACCCGCAGTACGGAGGTAAGCTTCACACATAAACCGCGAGAGTATCTCAGAATCGCCACTGACATACATACATAGGACAATACGGAGGCCAGCAGGGATACGGTGGACCTCCGGCCCAGTCGCCGGCCGGCTACGGAGCTCAGCCCATGGGCTACGGTGGGCCGCCGACCGCGGGAGGCTACGGCCGTGGTCAGCAGCCTCCAAGCCAGCAGTGGAGCCAGCCACCTCCGAATCAAAACTTTAGCAATGCCTATCCCAGCTACCAGGGCTAACATAACATCCTTGGTAAAAGATCGCCAAAGGCGAAGGAGCCGATGTTTGTCTTTCTTCACGGAGAGCATAGGAGAAAGGACGTCGCGAATTGCACCGGCGCAATGTCACTGCCGAAGTAGGTTTTGCCACTGATGTTAGCATCAGTGTGGCTGCTTTGTTTGATGGGAAACCAGGGCATTTTCTTTTCTCTTCAGGTTTTTATGTAACCCGTTTCTCCTTGGTGACTTTTCCATTCATTGTCGTTCGAATTTCACCTTTTCATGGCTGTGTGATATTTGCTCTGATTGGGCATTGTGTTGAGCTGTATCATTGCATTGTCACATTGATTGCGTCCCCAAAAGTTTGTTGGCATCTCTCGAAGCACTTCTCTTTGATACCTCCAGGGCGATCGTTGATACAATTGCTGCAATGTTTTCCCATGGGCTCTGGCGAAATCAAGGGGTTCTGCCGCCACCCTTTCCTCCTATTTCAAGGCGGCGAGCGTAGATGTTGGGATATACAAGGGCCAGGGTTCTTGTTTGTGGGAAAAGCAAGTCTCTTTTTTTTTTCAAAAAGTCGAAGGCGAAGACGCTGAGATGTTTGTATTCAGTATGCCGGAACTGCCGATAATACGGGTTTCTCGTAACACGATATTATGCCTCGAACGAAGTCATTCTATAAGTAGCGGCAACGAGCGACTGCAGGAAGTAGAGACGGGTAAAGCTGGTAATGATTCGTGGACGAAGATAAGGATGCCAAATGGAAATGAAAGTCAGGATAATCATCATCAAGAGGTTATCATATAATATCTGCCGATTACCTACCACAAGTGACAGGTCCAGCTCAGGCCTCAATGCAGCTAATCATGTGACGACACATGGCGAAAAAGATACCGGCAGCTTGAGCAGAGGGCCATGATTACGACGGGATGATACAGCGGAATACCAATGTAGGGAGCCCTATCTCTACGCAGTACGAGTTCCGTACGGAGTAGGTAAGACGCAGTCTACGAGTCTTCTCTGAAGGAACCAGAAGCAGATACTATCACGGGGGAGACGAGACAGTTCAAGCGAACCCTTCCCTCGTCATTTCAGGTGAGACAGTGGCCCGGCTCTCGAGATCACTCGCCCCTCCCTAGGATCCGTGGATGTAACCCTCCAGACCCTGCCAACGTGTGACATGGTTGGGCATGACAAACCCGCTCCATCGGATCAATGCCTGATGGATGGATGGCTCGAACGTTGCTGTGCACACTCTGAAGCTTTCTCGTAGCTGCAACAAGGCCCATCTCAGCTCTGGACAGTATGGCATAGTACTTGTAGTAGGCATCCCGGCGAGAATAACATTCTTGTGAGGTGATTCCGCACGGAATATAAATACTCACTCAAGTTTCTCAAGGCATAAGCTTACATCTGCCAACTGATCAGAGAGTGTGCGCGGTATTACCTCTTCAGAATTACCAGTTATCTGGACCCGAATAGTTCGTATGGGAATGAAGACGCCTCATTGGTAGTTCTTTGACAGACCAAGCGAACGAATCAAAGGACAATGGATCATGATGATGGGAGTGGTGAAAATTTCCAAGAAGACTGGAAAGCTTGATCATGTGTGTTATTCCGTAATTGTAGGTACCAGCGATGATGATGATGATAAGGAGTCAACCGCGGGATATTCACTACAGGCATAGAGACCGTACATGCAATTGAACAATATATCCGATCGTGGACTATACGCAGTATAGTAATATAGTCCTCTCAGTAACTTCATACCTATGCGGAACGCCAACAGCGTCTGCAGCTGGAGTGCAGCTGGAGTGCAGGGAAAAGTCTGGGGTTGTTGGCCTGCGACCTCACTGTCTGCCTTACCTCGACGGTACCTTGCCTCTCGCTCTCGAGCCAGTGCCTATCACATTCGAGCTCTTGATTGACATGACGATATTTCCATACCACAATGCATCGCATCGTGCTCTCATGCCAATAACCCTTCTTGCGACAGGCTGACTCGGTCACTTAATCGCCCACCAACCGTCATCACCACCGTCATCATCATCAGTATCATCATCATTATTGCCATCACCAGGCCGCCAATCACCAATCACCGATTCTCCTGTTGCCGGAAGAAGCAAGACACATCGTCCTACGGCTACCTATCATCACGACAGTGTTACCGCTAGACCACAGCGAGCAACACCTTGAAGCGACTGTGTCCTACGAATTAATACAGGTTACTTCCAGTGAATAACTGAAGGGCAGTTTAGGCAGTTATCAGCAATTACTTTATGTAGCTAGTGAGGTGGTGTACTTATGGATGATACCAATGTAAACGGTTTCACTACTACCCGACAAGGTGAACAGGTACAAGATAGAAACGTCCATACTTTCCCTAAATGGTAGGGGTTGGGGACGCTAGATAGGCGCACTCGGGACCTGTTATCCACCGCTGGCAACTTAATTACAGCGTGTAAAACCCACTGACGGACTGTAAGTTCGCCCTAAGTCTGTACGGGTTAACAGACTACCGTCGCTAACTTACCCAAGTTTACCTGCCTATCGGTACTTATACCGGACCTGAGGTCCAGCCCCGAGCTCTTCTTGCTCTGCCTTCACTAGCAGGTACATAGCTCTTGACCATTGTCTCTCGTCCACTTGGGCATCTCTCTCAACTCCCTCAACCCTCTCAATCCTCTCACGTTCTCTCAAACTCCCACTCCCACTCCCCACCCCACTCCACTCTATGTGTCCAGGTTTCTTTTTTCCCTTTTTGTTCCTATCTGTTGCTCCCAACAACGCCCGGTCCGCTCCTTTTTCCCCTCGTGTTTTCATTAGCCCCATCTAGGACCTGTGCACACATCGACAGCTTGATTGCGGCGAACCGTGACAATCACCTCTGATAGTCGGCGGGCAGAGATATCATCGGCCCTGTCCACGTAGCCACCAGGTCCCAATCCCGCAGGGGCCCGGACCGACCCAAAACCAGACCAGACCAGGCAAAACCAGACCCCAGCAGCAAGACCATGCCCGCCCACCTTCGATAAGCGAAGTCTGTCTCCCCAGTCATATTACTGTCTGTCTGTCGGTCTCGATACTTATCATTCCCTGCTTCGGCCAGACAGGAAATCTGCATTTGACTGCCGCCGCCATCGCCGCCGCCGCCGCTGTTACTGTTACTGCTGCTGCTGCTGCTACTGGCGTCAATTCTCGCCAGCCTAGTCTAGACTGTTGGTGGCCCCCGAAACAGCTTGACTTGACCCGGATCTGCCTCAACCGCCCAATATCTCCACTTATCTCATCCACCGCACGCTCTTCGTTGCGCGCTCTTGTGTCGAGGCCGCATCGACTTTTGGGTCTTTTCGTCCGTTCGCCCAGACACCATGGATTCCTGGCAGGGTTATCAGGACGCCGCTGGCGCTTCTAGAAGATACAACGGCACCAGTCAGATGACAGCTCCCCGTGATTACCCTCAGCAGTCTGCTCAAACCCACCCTCCCGCTAGCTTCAAGTACGATCAGTATCCGAGCGCAATGAACTCTCACTCCGCACAGCCTAACGTCGCATCACCCCTCACCACCCCGCGCGATGGCAACGGCGATGTCCCTATGCAAGATGTCCATGACCCTTACAACGTTATGAAATATCCCATGAGGCCCCATCATCAGTCTCATCTCGCTGGCAGCAGCCGGCCGCCTACTCTGCACTCGCCTCCCGAACCTTCGGCCGCTGCTCAGCGATACTCGCCTATGGAGGTCCTTTCGCCTACGTCGCCGTATGGCGCCAATAATAAGGCAACGGCCGGAACTCAGTATCAAACGGTCCACGGCCAGCGCTCATCCCCGTCCAGGTCGGACTACCCGCCGACGAGTCCTTATTACGGTCGCCAGGGTTCGCAGCTCCCTCCGATAGCTCCATACGTCAATAGCCAGGACGGTTACCAGTCGTCCAATTATGCTGCCCTCGATGGTACTTACGCTAATGATTCCAAATCGCCAAGGAGGCCGCCGCCTGCTCAGATCATACCCGCTGAGAGGAAGCCGGTCCCTCATTTCAGGAAAGTTGAGGCTTCGTTTGATCTGCGGCCGAGAAATAGCTCTCAACCGCCGTTCCGGAGAGCTAATCCGGAAGGAGGTTTCATAAGCGTACGCTCTCATACCCTCGCTGTGTTTGATATTGCGTATTCGCATTGACATCTGCTAAAATGCCGTCCCAGCCCCTCCAAGCGCTCACTATTCATCTCCCTGCGACGTACAGGATCTGCAACCCTAACTTCAAGTACGAATCGTCAAGAAACCCCCGTCGAGTCTTGACAAAGCCCAGCAAGGGGACCAAGAACGATGGATACGACAACGAGGACAGTGACTACATCCTTTACGTCAATGACATATTAGGATCGGAGGAGGCTGGTCATAAGTATGTCTCACTAGCCTTGCCAACGCCCTCAACTGCACTGCTAACATTCGTAGAAACCGATACCTCATTCTTGATGTGCTCGGACAGGGAACGTTCGGACAGGTTGTCAAGTGCCAGAACCTCAAGACACAGGAGGTTGTGGCCGTGAAAGTGATCAAGAACCGAACAGCCTACTTCAACCAGAGTATGATGGAAGTATCAGTACTGGACCTGGTAGGCCCTGTCGACCCTCGTGACTGCGAGTATACCGAGTCTAACCCACAAACAGGTAAATACGAAGCTTGATAAGAATGATGACCATCATCTGCTACGACTCAAGGATACCTTCATACACCGCCAACATCTTTGCTTGGTATTTGAGTTACTGAGTGTCAACCTGTATGAACTAATAAAACAGAACCAGTTCCGTGGTCTCAGCACAACGCTCGTGCGAGTGTTTGCGCAACAATTACTAAACGGCCTGGCCCTTCTTAACAAAGCCCGGTTAATACACTGCGACTTGAAGCCGGAGAACATCTTGCTCAAGAACCTGGAGAGTCCGATCATCAAGATTATCGATTTTGGTTCGGCGTGCGACGAACGACAAACCGTGTACACCTATATACAGTCTCGATTTTACCGATCCCCGGAGGTCTTGTTGGGTCTCCCATATTCGTCTGCCATTGACATGTGGTCTCTTGGCTGCATCGTGGTCGAACTTTTCCTGGGTTTACCGCTATTTCCTGGCTCCTCAGAATACAACCAGGTTTCAAGGATTGTCGAGATGCTGGGCAATCCACCGAATTGGATGATAGAGGTTGGCAAGCAAGCCGGCGACTTTTTCGAGAAGAGACAAGACGAGTACGGCCGAAAAAGTTACCAGTTGAAGGGTATGGAACAGTACTCTAGAGAACGAGGCACGAAAGAGCAGCCGAGTAAGAAGTACTTCCAGGCAAACAGTTTGGCAGAGATCATCAAGTCGTATCCGCTGCCGCGTAAAAACATGAAACCCAGCGAGGTTGAGCGAGGTGAGTTGTCCCGGGCATGCCCTCCTTTGAAGAACCAGCTGATCACTCCGTAGAAATGAACAACCGAACGGCTTTCATTGATTTCGTACGAGGTTTATTAACTATCAGTCCTCTTGAAAGATGGTCGCCTCAACAGGCTAAACTTCACCCATTCATCACACAGCAGAAGTTCACTGGTCCTTTCGTTCCCCCGATGAACCTGAAGTCAAGCTCGCTCAACCGGTCACCAGCGCCAGGCACTCAGCAGCAGCAGCAGGCGGCTGAATTAAGCAAGCAAAGAGAGAGAGCTCAGGCAGCACAAGCGGCTGCTCAGAGCGGTTACTCGATGCCGACCAACCAATACCCCCAATCTTCTCTGACGCAGCCTCCCATCTATGGGAACAACGGCATGTACCCTGCAGGCAATAGCCATGGTGGGGCGCCACCACCTTATGCTGCACAGCAGGCGCAATATGGGCAGATGGTTATGGCTCAACCGCCGGCCCAGATGCCGGCAGCAAGCTATGGGGGCGTCCAACAACCAAACCTGTACCAACAAGCTACAGTTAGAGCCGGTCGCCAGCGAGCGTCTACTATGGACCAACAACAGAGCGGAATCCCTGCAGCGATCCAGAGAGTAGCAAGCCATCTGGATCCAAGCCAACCCATTCGGTTGCAGCCAAGCCCAGCGTATTATCCTCCGCCCGCCGACGGAATGGGACTACCGGATGCTGGGTCTGGTCGAGTTGCTGGTCGACGAGATAGCAGAACCCAAAGGAGTGGCGCCAGAGGCGGCAATCGTGATTTTATTCGGAACTTGGAGGAACGAACCCTCGAGGAAGGATTTAGCGGCCAGAGTCCATGGCATTGAACAGTACAAGCGCAGAGAGCCTAAAGTCGACCAGCGTCCTATGCGGACGTCATCAGACTATTCGTCTTTTTATGATCATGCTCGACCGTTCCCACCAACGTTTGGTCTTGGCTGATTTAACAGATAAGCTGAACTGGAGCTCGTTCTTTGGACTTGGTACCCGCCTCTACGTTTGAAGCGAGAGAATGGAGGGGCAAGTATGCAGAACTTCCTATGAAGCGCCTCGCCGAGTTTGAATGTGCAAGGGAGTCTCGATGCCTTTGACGACTTTTGCTGCACAAAGGGTTGAAAGGGCGTTGCAAATAGGAAGTTCCCAGTCCAGATATCTACTCGAAGGGGCAAGAAAGCGTAGAACCCTATCGTGAGCGAGGGTCATTCACCGAACCAAAAATGATTTCATCCTTGAGTGGCATGCGTTACGGATACATTTCTCTCCGGTGCTGCTTCTGTATTTTGCACTTTCGACTATCTATATTCTGAATCACAATGGATGAGTCAGTAGCGTTAACAAACGCGGCTATAATAGCAGCAGGACGTGCGGGCTTCTGCTTTTTTCGAGTTTTCTGAATCGAGTGGGGAAGAGAAGAACTCGATACGCGCGCGCACACACACACAAGCACACAAAGCTGCCGTAGGACAAAAATCCCAAGCAAGTGCGGGAGTAAAATAAAAAAAAATTCCCGAGTTGCTGCGGTTTAGGAAGGGGGAAATGGTATAGAATGCCGAGAGTGTGTGTCTGTGTGGGTTTGTGTATGCTAGGTCCTATTAACCGTCAGTCAAACCTGGGTTTACCTGCCTACCTATTAACAAAGCAGAGCAGATAGCCGCCGTTATGGTGATAAAGAGTAAATAGGAGGCTTGTCTGCATGTCGTTCCTGGAGCTGAACAATTGAAGCGAAATTCTTGACATGGTTCGTTGCCTATACTGCGAGTTTTGAAGACCTTTTGTCGGTATCAATACTACGAGTTGGTATGAATGTTTTATGAGTAAGTGGATTGTGCAGTCGATTCTAGGCAATCCGTGTTTGCTGCGACTTAGACAACGACATCGAGTTGCTCATCATATCCTTCCTTGAACAGCTCCGACTTGCATTAATGCCGGGGCTCCTCGGGCATAGGGGTAATCCCATATCACTTACCAACATTTCACAAATCACACACTTGAGTACGCTAGCAATGACTTTCTGACTCTACCTAGTAGTACCTAGTTTACTTCCACTTCCTACCGAATGTACCTAATTCCGTACAGATAAATAAACCGACCATTCGTCCAATACGACGAACCTCGTGTGTATCCCTTTAAGCGCCTCATAAGTATGTCTCGGTCCATAAACTCCCTCATCCATCTGTAAAGGGGAGTAAGACCGAGTGCACCCGATCTTGGGTGGCAATGAAATTATAATACATAGAGGACATCGGATCGCCCTAAATGCACTGACAGACTACAGTAGCACTGACAACATAGGCAAATAGCTGATTCCTCTAGAGCTATACGTTTTGAACGCCGAGAAAAAATGGCGAGAGTTCTGCTCAAGCCAAATCATACTAGTCCTGTTCCGTGTAAAATAGGACGTTAAAGGACCGGTGCATCTAGTCGGCGATGCCTGGTCCCTGCTGGGCTCTGATGGCCCGAGGCTCAGACGGAGGCAGCTCCGTCGCGACAATTGCGTTTGGCTGATCGACAATTAGCACGACTAGGCAACATCTACAAGCTAACCAACCATTCTCATACCTTCGTCCTACCATCCTTGCCATTTGCCGCAGTCAATGCGATAACCCACATGACTGCCATTGTCGCGGCTCGTCGAAACCAATCGGTCACTGTATAGACCTCGATCGGTGTCGTCGTAATCTGCGGGGTCATTAAAGCCCATAGATCCATCGACCAGAACACTGTTATCCCGAAGCCGAGTCTCATGCGTACGCACAGCTCTAGGTGGCGGCGTGTAGCCACCGGGTTTCATGAAGACACTTAAGACTCTGCCGTCGGCCTGTAGTAGATGTATTCTGTCAGAATGTGTCTTATACGGGTCAAGGGGACAGAATAGAATATACACCGGGAACTTACAGTCTGCTGGTCAAATCTCTGTATGACGCGCTCAGCGCCCTCTCTGCTCTCGAATACGATCTCTGCAATAACAATTGGGTGGTTCTTAAGCAACCGACAGCTAATGATGAGACCGCCAATAGGGGTCAATGCACTTTCGATGTCGGCGGCTGTAGTACCGGGGGCGAAATTCTGTGCTAACACAGCGAATGGACCAGCCAAGCCCTTGATGGTGAAGCCGTTGATGTCTTGTGAGTTATGAACGTTAATCTGCTGTTGGGCAGTCGGCAATGCCGAAGTCCGGGTCAGGGCATCCGCCATCTGCTGAAGCTTGCGCACTTGTCGCCGATTCTGAGGTGTTCTCGTCTCCTTAGGGAGGGCCTTGCCGGGCTTATTGACACGGGCAGCTAGAGAATTGGGGTCAGGCTTCTGTGCGCGGCCTCCCTCGTTGTGAAGATCGTGCGTCCACTCGCCATTGACGTTGCCAGCAGAGACGCGGGCTCCAGATGTACGCTATAAGGAACCATGTCAGACCAGAGAACGAGAGAATGACCCGGATAGGAAGAAACAAGAAGTATCACGGGAGCATCACGGGGGATCTATACCTTCTTGACACCAACACGGCTCGCGAGTGAACCACCCTGGCCGAACTTCGAGGCGGCGGCTGCGGTTTTATGCTGGTTATTCTTGCTAAAGATACGCGCAGCAAGATCCTCGTTGCGCTTGCGCTCGCGACCCTCGTGGATGATCTTCTCGAAGTCGACGGCAGCTTTCGGTTTCGTCATGGCGTCGACTCTTGAACGGAACTGCGGTCGGCGACGGGAGTGTGCAGGGGATGAACGGCCTATCGAGATAGGCAATTGATAGGGGACAGTAGATGGATGGTAGAGCTGTCTATCTAATCAACGAGCAGGGCAGAGTGTGATGTATGTAAAGTGGTTGTGGTTGAGAAAGGACAGGAAGGATGACGGTTGTTTGCGACTTGCAGAAAGAAAGGCTGAGAGACTGAGTGAACAGGTTCGGGTCGGTGCTGGTGTTAATCACGGGCTTGGAGCGCAATGCGCGCGCGTGTATGCCGTAAGGTCGCTCGGGCAGGTACGAGGTACACGGGGCATTAGGTAATTAGCGCCGGTGGCCATCGGCGCATTGGCGGTATGTACCTAAGGTACCTAGGTACGTGTGGCAAAGCATGTACCTAAGTACCCATTTGTGCTAATTAAACGTGGCTCAGCATGTTTTCAGAGAGTTGTGGCTAATGCAGCGCACTGACCACCCGCCACACTCCCCCAGATTAGGGTCAAGCGGCGCCCGCACAAACTAGCGAGACAGGAAAATTGTAGGCCATTGAATTTCGGGGCTTCTCGACTCCAAAAAATCCAAGCTCAACCACCATTCACACCCATCCGCCTCTCAACACCTCGGGTTGAGCACAGTAGACCGGCAAAATGGGTCGCGTTGTAAGTAGAAAGCGCACATCGCCATCAATCTGATGATGGCTTTGATTTCTGAATCCAGACAATGGATGCTATGACGATGGACGACACGACGGATGCTAATCGCGACTCCAGATCCGTAACCAGAGAAAGGGTAACGGCAGTATCTTCAGTAGGTTTGCCTCGAACATTTCCAACTCCATCTCCGGATCGCCTCCGGATTCGCCTCCTCTCAACCGTCATCGTGCTCACTCTGCTCGCTAGCTGCCAACACCCGCCTTCGCAAGGCCCCCGCCAAGTTCCGCAACCTCGACTACGCCGAGCGCCATGGCTACATGCGCGGTGTGATCAAGGAGATCATCCACGAGCCCGGTCGTGGTGCTCCTCTTGCCCGCGTCGTTTTCCGCAGCCCCTACAAGTTCAAGCAGGTCCAAGAGACCTTCATTGCCAACGAGGGCATGTACACCGGCCAGTTCATCTACGCCGGAAAGAACGCCGCCCTGACCATCGGCAACATCCTCCCTCTGTCCTCCATGCCCGAAGGTACCGTCGTCTCCAACGTCGAGGAGAAGGTCGGTGACCGTGGTGTCCTTGGTCGTACCTCCGGAAACTACGTCACCATTGTCGGCCACAACCCCGACGAGGGCAAGACCCGCATCAAGCTCCCCTCCGGTGCCAAGAAGGTTGTCAGCAGCAGTGCCCGTGGTATGATCGGTATCGTTGCTGGTGGTGGCCGTACCGACAAGCCCCTCCTCAAGGCCTCCCGCGCCAAGCACAAGTTCGCTGTCAAGCGCAACTGCTGGCCCAAGACTCGTGGTGTTGCCATGAACCCTGTTGACCATCCTCACGGTGGTGTAAGTTTTGCACTGATGGCTGCTTATAGAGATGGACTTGAAGATTGGCTGACACAGGCTTCTAGGGTAACCATCAACACATTGGTAAGGCTTCGACCATCTCCAGATACGCCGCCCAGGGTCAGAAGGCGGGTCTCATTGCTGCCAGACGGACAGGTCTGCTCCGTGGTACGCAAAAGACCAAGGAATAAACTGTCTAAGCTGTTTCTCGCGGTCACTGGGTTATCAAGGCGGTTGGAGTTTCATTGTTGCTCTTTGCATCTTCAGGTACTGGCGAGTCGACATGAGATAGGCTCAATGGGAAAGTACCCGGCATCAGATTCCTCATTACAAGCTTCTCGCGGGACTCGTTTACGAAGTGACACGAGGCGTGAATGGATGTCATGGATCGCCCCTTTGTGCAGCAGTCGTAGTCGTAGTGACTGCAACGAGGCCCGTCTTCTTATAAACAGCAAGATAGGCAGACTCGTGACTAGATACACATGCATACAGGCTGGACTGTGTATCCGCTGTAGCTAATGAAAAGAACAAAATGATACCATCCCCCTGAACGAGGCTCGGTTATCCGTCTCTCGGCCCTTTGTTTGAATCGGTGTGCTTTTGACTTGTGTTGCTCCTGAGAAGCGAGACATAATTCGTACGGAAATCTACCTATTTCGTAATTCTTGGGTCATATCCCGTTCACCCTCGAACCCGTTTTGTCGGTGTAAGCCGTAATCCTAACTGTAATCCGAGTCGTGAAAGTCCTAGGAGATAATTCGTGCTCGGTAATGCGTATGTGCAGATAAGCAGACTCGGCGAGAAGTCGCGAACTCGAGCGCTCTTTCTCAGAGGGTCCGTCATTACGGAGTCCGCTATGTAATAAGCATAAAACCCCCACCAATGAGGGTCAATTATTGTGAATGTACAAATTGCATTATTTACAAACTTACCCCTCCATCACGAATTCATCCCACTTTCTCTCTCTCCTTCTCCTTCTCTCTTTCCCTCTAAGAAACATATCAACCTCCCTTTGACTCGTTCTTCAGGTCGTTCTCCAGCTCTCTCCCGCTCAATTCACCCCAATTCACACTCGCCATGGTTGCCACCAAGGAATTCTCCCTTCTCTGCTTGGAGAACCCTCTTCTCGGTAGGTCCCTTCTCCTCATCGTTGCGCGATTCATTGAGCCGGCCTCTCCCGTCTCATTCCCGTCAGCGTAAGCCGTGTAAGCTGAGCAGACGGGATGCCTCGAACATGCCCTCAAGAATGGAATGAATGAACAATCGATACGGGGGGTTTCTCCTTCTGGAAGCTTTCTTTTTCGTAATTTTTCATACATTTTTCGGCAGGCCATCCGAGAGAGAGGAGAGCGCAAACTCACTGACAACTCGGCGCACACCACAAACAGACATCCAAGCCGTCGGTAACGAGGATCTACTCAAGAAGTATGACCTGAAGCCCAATGATGCCATCCTGGCCGAGCAGAAGCACATGCCCCTCTACGAGGAGCTCCTGAACGACTACCAGGCGACCCTGATTGCCGGTGGTGCTGCTCAGAACACCGCCCGTGGTGCTCAGTACATCCTTCCTGCCAACAGCGTCGTCTACCTCGGCTGCGTTGGTAACGACAAGTACGCCGATATCCTCCGTGAGGCCGTTAAGCAGGTCGGTCTCCGCGTCGAGTACCGTGTCGACCCCGAGGTCCCCACCGGCCGCTGCGGTGCCATCATCACCGGCCACAACCGATCCCTCTGCACCGAGCTCGGCGCTGCCAACCTCTACAACATTGAGCACCTCAAGAGCCCCGAGATCTGGAAGCTTGCTGAGAACGCCGACTTCTACTACGTCGGTGGTTTCCACTTCACTGGTATGTGAACTCGTCCCGTACCAGGGTCCAAGCTCCAAGCTAATTGAGCTCTTTACAGTCTGCCCCCCTGCCATCATGGCTCTCGCTGAGGAGGCCGCCGCCAAGAACAAGGTCTTCATTGTGAACCTTTCGGCTCCCTTCATTCCCGAGTTCTTCAAGGACCCTCTTGACGCCTCTTCCCCGTACTGGGACTACGTCATCTGCAACGAGACCGAGGCCGCCGCTTACGCTAAGTCGCACGGCCTTGCTGACATTGCTGAGGACGTCCCCGCCATCGCCAAGGCCCTGGCCAACCTCCCCAAGAAGAACACCGAGCGCCCCCGTATCGTTGTCATCACCCAGGGCACCAAGCCTACCATCGTCGCCTTCCAGGGCCAGGCTGAGGTCCAGGAGTTCCCCGTCCACGACATTGGTGCCGCCAAGATCAACGACACCAACGGTGCTGGTGATGCCTTCGCCGGTGGCTTCGTTGCTGGTCTCGTCCAGGGCAAGGACATCAAGACTGCTGTCGACATGGGTCAGTGGCTCGCCGCTCTGAGCATCCAGGAGCTCGGTCCTTCGTAAGTTACCCCTTTTCTTACGTCATCAATGATCACCGTGAAGTCTTCAGTGCATGCATGTCCACATCAACAACGACACAGTCAACGATAGCTTTGTCTGTCCATTCATATCTAGCTATCGGCTTTGAGTCTGTGAATCTCGACCATTTGCAAACAGCTATGATACTGCGATAACACATTCTTCTCTGTCTGCTCAACAACACTCCCTCCACATCAGTTCTTCCACTCCCCTAACACAAACCCTCCCTGTCCATCTCGTCTCAATTGACTGGAATCTAACATCCTTGCCTTCAATAGCTACCCCTTCCCCAAGCAGACCTACCAGCCCTCCGCCTAAATCAATCAACTACCTAAAGCTGCTTGATCTCGCGGGAGAGAAGGATGAGAGAGAGAGAGAGAGAAAGAAGAAACAAAACGAGAGAGACAAAGACGAAAGCAGCAGAATTTCAGCATAGGTACCGTTTCCACCTGGTACACTTTGGCGTTCACTCAACTTTTACGCAAAAGGGGCCGGCGTTTTTTCTAGAAGAATTAAGGGCAAAAGGGTTGTGATTTGGGTTGTTGTTGGGGGCCTTGGTTGGCTGGCTGGCTTCGAAGAGAGCAATTGTGTGCATTTGCAATGGTCGTGAAAAAAAGAGACGATTTAGAGATGATGTGAAAAAAGAAGCCCTTTTTTTTCTCTTTCTCTCTTTCTCTGGTTGTGTGTATACGGTTATATCTCTTTTGTTGGGGTTTCAACAACAGGAAAGAAAAAAGAAGAAGAAAAAGAAGACTTCCGATAAAATTCTCATTTAAACCCACACGGGAAAAGAACACTTTCAATTGAAGTACTGTTCGCCGTGATAGCAGGGCTAGCTGGTGTAGCGCGATTCCATAGAGCCCCTGAAGGCTTCATCCGTCCATTTTCTGAATGAATGGAAGTCGCAGTTGGATTGTTGGCTCAAGATCAAATGACCTGAAGTGCCATATCTTCTGCATCAATGGATCGTCGTGTCCCAGCATCTTCTCATGAGCATTTGACAGACCCACTACTCCGGAGATGGATTATATCCTTCGTCAACATAATGAGTGACCGACTTTCTTCAATGAGTGAGTGAGCACCGGCGTCAATTTGGCTGTCTGTGTTGAAATATAGTGACTGTCTCAGTCGACTGTGAGCGATCAACACTTCGAGCGCGGATTGCGGCTGTTATGCGACATCGATGCGTGTAGGAATTGTTGATCGTAGGAGCTCTCAGAAGAGCCTCCGGTGGTCGGCTTGGGCTGGTTGCCGAAAGGAGTGAGATCTGCTCCGTTGTTAAAGGCATCACCCAATGGACCGAAAGGGGTTGTGTCATTATAGTAGCGACCATTCAGAGCGACATGGTTCGCCGGCGCCGCGGCGGACACAGCGCCTGGGGTACCGGTGATCAAGCTGCTAGGGTGTGAGAAAGCAAGGGATGAGCCGGTGGTCGGTAGCATAGATGGCCAAGGCGACTGCTGTTGACGATAATCGGGTAATCCTTGACCCCAAATGTTTTGAGCGTCAAAGCTACTTGAGAAGCGATTAGTGCCTGAGCTTAACGGGCCTTGACCTAGTACTGGTCTGCCTTGGCCTGGGAGGCCAAGCACACCCGGCGGTTGCATCGCAAAAGCATGACGGTCGCCCGAACTTTCAATATAGGTGCTGGCACTGGTGTGCTTATATTCTGAGGCTTGCTCAGAGTCTCCCATCTGATGATATTGATGTTCAACGCCTCCATTCTGCTGTCCCCACAATGGGGCAGTCTGTGGAGCATTCAGGTTACCTCCTGACGAGCCGTTACGGACGAGACCATGCTGCGCGAGCAAGGCCGATGCTAAGCTGTCGAGGACAGCATTGCGCGAACCTTCTAAGGTATTCATTCCGTAGTCTCTTCGAGGCAACGCAGGGCTTGACGCAGTTGGCATGGGTGAGTTGTGCAGATATCCCGGTTTTGGTCTAGGAGACATAGATGACTGGTTATAGGATGCACTGAGGTTTTCGAGATAGGGTGACGATGAGAGTCGATCGAACTGGCCGGTAGTGCCTCTGGGTATGCTATGACTAATAGGGCTCAATTGGTTCTGTTCCTGACTCTTGGATTGGCGAGGAGCAGGATCGTAGAAATAATTCCATGGAAGGTTTGGGATAGTTCTTGACACAGGCGATGGTTGAATATGGCCATTCTCAACATTGCCAAATATCTCATTTGCTGTGGACGAATGCATGCCGTAGCTCGACTCCATGTGGGCGTGGCCCGAACCCGGACGATCATCCTCTTCAGGATCTACAAGCTTGTTGACCATGTTGACCATCTCATCATCTTGACTCAAATCTGAGTCGGGATCTACCGTTGGTGGTAATTTTACCGTTGATGGTGCGACGGGACGCTGGTCTTTACTAGGTGCTTTGTCCAGTTGGGTCGTATCTGTCTTCGAAGCGATCTCTGGAGTCGGAATGTGGCTATCGGTTGTTTCCTGTGGCTGCGACTTGGTGGTTTCTACCTCTTTGTTATTCTCCTGGTTGCCTTTGATATCTCCGAACTTGAGTTTAGTCATAAGACGAGACAAGGTGTTCTCGTTAGAAGAGATCGCGTTTGTCGCATCTCCCCTCAATACCCATGTCTCAATGTCATGGCCATTCTCATTGCGAGTCGTCAAGGCCAGGGGAAACTTCGCGCTTCCAGCCAGAAGCGCACCGCAGCAAATGATGTCTCGGATGCGCCAAACAGCCTCCGTCTCCTCCTTGAATCGGCGGCCAAAGACGTTTTGTTGAGACTTTCGTGTCTTGACGCGCTTTGGTGGATTTGAGCTCTGTTGCTCTTCTACGCGAAGAAATAAGGGCAGTCGTCGATCGTTGAGTGGTCGAAGGCCCTGGGCCTCTGTGTCTTCTAGGAGAAGATACATTGACGGAACAGTACTCGTAGCTGGTGCAATGCAGAGATTAAGAGATGTAAGTACATCTGCGAGTAAACTGTAGAGCTCCTTGTTGAATGGTTCGAGGTACTCTTGGTACTGCATGAGATCAGCCCGGGTAACATATGTCCAGGCAAGATAGAGGCGGAAAAGCGGTAATAGCTTCAATAGCGCTGGTGCGAAAGATACGCAGCTTTCGCCATCCTTGGCTTCACTGTCAGAGCCTGTAGTTATGACGTCCTCGTCACGCAACGCGTTGTCAAGTGCCCGGACCACAGTCAACATTGTTCGCATGTTGAATCGCAGCAAAAACTGACACGATTGCGAGCCTTCCATGGTCCATGCAGATTTAACCCTCTCGGTCGAAATGTCATAGGCGGCTATGTTGACAAGAATCATCTTCAGCAATAGCGTGTTATCAGAGCCCCCGTCTTTCAACGCAAGCTCGACGCGATGCAACACTTCCGTCTCCAGCTCAGACTGTTGAGAGAAATGCTTTCCGTGGAAAAAGAACGCATGGAGGCGCACAAACCAGGTTAGCATGGCCTGCGATGGGTCCTTTGCTGCTCCTCTTCTCGTCTGGGAAGAGCTCTCGGGACTCTTGAATTCTACTTCCAGATTCTTGAGCGCCAACTCGTGCGCCTTGGAGATAGCAATAGCCCGGTGGAAATGATAGACGATGTCGAAATGCTGGCCCACGAGTTTGTGCAGTACTGCCAACTGATGATGAGCGGAACCATCGTCGGGATCAAGACTGTTCGCCAATCCATAGTAGTCCAAGGCCGTCTTGAAGATCGTCTCGGAGACATGGTCGGACAGCTGGCATCGGTACCGAGCCAGGTCGCCCAAACGAACTAGAGTCATGCGGCATGACTTCAGAACCATAGAGCGCAAGGGCGCGGCCGGGGAAACACTCTCGACTGTGGCCTTGGCGGGCGGCGGCTGTTTCCCTTTGTAGGCGATCTGCTGGAGCTCCGGAATGGTGAAGCGATTGGAGAGTTGCTGTATGTAAACGAAATAAAACTGTTCGGATGTCCTTAGAAACGTTCGATAGAGCTTGTCTAGCTTGCGTCTCTGCACGGCTTGGTTTGAGGTAGTAAGACGGCCCAAAGATTTGCGATACTCGCCGTTCAGGTAGGTATGGCATTGCCAGAGAGACTGCTCTACCTTTTTCTCCACTGCATACTCGAAATCATGGAAGATGACTGTCATACAAGCCAGGCGAAATCTGCGAATCGTGTAAGCCAGACCTTCGCTCGAGTCGTCACTAGTAAGAGGTGTCATGCGTACTGGGCCATGGTCTCATCAGCTTCCTCGAATCGAGTGGTATAGCTGGAGCTGCCATGCTCTTTCTTCACCTTGCCTAGAATTTCGGCGCGAACTTTTTGGGCTTGACTAGAAGGTGAGTGTTAGTAAAGCCGACGGCAATGAGAGTGAGAGTCTGAGACTCCGGCGCGCTTGGGCAGATTCAAGAAGGGCCCGCGACTCAACAACACAACATACCCCCAGTGCATTCTTGCTATATCTCGTTGGCCCGCCATGGTGACTGACAAGGTCGGAGACAATTCGGCCGTGCGGATGGTCTAGTTCGAAGGGAACCGTGTAAATAGTGTAAAGACGAAAATGCACCCTGCTCTGGTGGGTGCGGCGCAAAGACTTGAGGTTTTGCCGAGAAACGACGGCAGCACGTGGCTCACAGCCAGGGTATTGGATCACACAAACTGAACTTGGCGTTGACAAAACATAGGAGGTCCATAGCTTTGCTGATGGGGCGATCGGGGGTTGGAGCGCGCTGCGGTCGAGGGGTTGACGTAGATAGCAATGTCTTCCGAGGCAGATTTGGGGGACATTTGGCGTACGGGTGCAGGAAAAGAAGAGGCAGAAGGAAGAGAGAGCGGGAGACGGAGATGGAGATGGAGAGGAGGAGGGTGGAGGAGAAGAAGAGGAGGAAGAAGACTGCCCGGACCACTACTTATAGGATTGCGGCGCGCAGAAGAGTCAGAATCACGAACAGAGCCGGTCATCTGCAGCTGCGAGGGACCGAACCTTGAAATGTGTTGAACGTGCGGCAGACGCAGAGGCAGAGGACAAATGTGAATGGGACGGAGTCGGGAGGAGGACAGGGACTCATTATCATTCCATGCAGTGTGCTGCTCCGGGGCTTTCGTTCTTCTTGTGCCGGGTCTAATCCGTGGTCCCGCTCTGGCTGGACTTCGCTGCCTTACGGAACAAGTAGCCCTCGAAAAGAAGAAAAGTAGAACAGGTCCAGCACAGCTTCGCACCTGAGTTTGTTCCGGTAGGCAGAGGAAGATAAGGTTAAGGGATTATAGCGAGGCTGCACAACCGTCGTAGTGAATAAAGTGCCTTGAATGATCTGCCCTTGCTTTGCTTTGCCTTGGTCCCCAGGACGATGTTTTTTTTAGCTTGATTACGAAGTCGCGAATGTGTAGCTGTACTTATGAAACAAGTATCGCCAGCACCAGAAAAAACACGCCATATACATACAACTTACGTACCGATACGTTTCATGTTCGAGCGGTTGCCAGCTACCCCACCTCCGCGATTGGCTAGCCCACACCTACGAATATGTACCTAGGCAGTCAACCCTAACAAATTAGTACGATTAGGTACCACCCATTCGGTGCTTACGTTTGCGATTCGATGAGGTCAAGTGAAGAGTGACTGAAGAGTTCTGCATTCATCATTGCAGAGATCTTTTCGATACCTTATAATACCTATGGTATGTAAATAAGTTGAAAGAACGTGGTCGTAATACTGTCACACGCGATATTTCAACAACCCGGGAAACCCAGACGTAATCAACGATCAATCCTCGTGAGTGTTGGCAGGCATGGGCTGATGATTTATAAATTGACCTGTTACCCAGGCAGTTCGTAGGTATTTATGTGCTAACTGACAACACATACCCACATGGCCACAGTCACTCATTACCTGCGGATTACCGGCCTACGATGAGGGGTACTTGTGAATTTATTCCTTACAGGTGCTAGCTGGAGGCATCGCGTTCCAATTCACTAATGAGAGTACCGAATCTAAGCCATGTGGTTTCGATGTCGACCCTCACGACGGGTAAATAGGTACCTACCTAAGTGTCGATGATGAATTCCCATGTACGAAGTACCTACCTACCTTTAGCTGCCTTATACGCCGAGCCGATGCTTGACGGGACCTTATGATGTAAGAAGTGCGGATGCGAGCGGCACTTCCTACTGGCTCTCCACGTGTTACGCGACCGGCGCAGCTCCAAACTCCAAACTCCAAACTGCTCCCCGCCGCCTATCAGTTGGGCACATATCGACGGGATTGGTAATGCCAACGTCTCAAAACATTCTAACCTCGACTTTCATCTTCTGCTTCTAAAGTCCCGATTTACCATTTCATTTTCGATGCTCGTCCAAAATTACATCTAATTAAATCATCTTCTGAATCTAGCCCACTGGGTACTAGTTTGTCTTCTAGTTTTCCCCAAGGCAAACAGACAGGCAAACCAGTGTCTCAGAGAGTACATTTGGTAACAAAAGGTATTACGGAAGAGGTACTCGTACCCAACTGTAACGAGAAGACGGTCGCTGCTCATACGAGATTCAACAACAGTGGAAAAGGGGGGAAGAAGCAAAAGAAAAGAACTTACAGTTAATGTAATACACCCCATTCCAAGCTTTCCATCGCCTCACACAAGAGAGTATGAAGCGCTCACGCGAGCTTGAAGAAGAAGAAGAAGGCGACTTCTCCGAGGACGCCATCGGCAGTTCCGACGAGCAGCAGCGATTGGGAGACGCGGCCACACGACCCGCCACCAAGATCGCAGAGCTCGACGAATCAGCCGTCGAGACGGGCGCAGCGGCAGACGTCGCCGCCATGCGATGCTCGCTGCCGCCGCATCCAGAGACGTTGACGTTCTCGACGTACGCGGACTACGAGAGCCACTACGCGCAGACGCACACAAACCGGTGCGCGCAGTGTCACAAGAATTTCCCTTCGGAGCATTTTCTGAATATTCACTTCGAGGACTGCCATGATGCCTTTGTGGCTGTGAAGAGGGATAGGGGCGAGAGGACGGTGAGTCTCGTGACGCGTCATAGAATTTATCTTGATTCTATGTTTTTGATTATTATTATTATTATTTTTTACTTCATTTTACTACTTCATTTTACTGATGTTTAAAGCAGTACTCTTGTTTTGTCGAGGGGTGTGCCCGAAAATGTCGGACCCCCTTTAAGAGGCGCAATCACCTCATCGACAAACACATGTTTCCCAAAAATTACTTCTTCGCACTCACGAGGGACGGCATTGACGGGAGACATTCCCTCCTATTAGATGGTGGTCATCGAAACAGGAGGCGATCCTCCACTGCCACTGTCACGAACAGTCCGGCTAAGGCATCTGAACGAAAACAGAGTCACAACTCCGCAGAAACGTCCAAACCGCTTGCCGAAGATGAGCAAATGGACACGAAGGAACCAGTTACAATAGACGAGCCGTCGGAGAAACCCAGTCCGGGTGGAGCCCCTGATGTCGACATGGATTGTATAACAAATGCCATGTCGGCTTTACAGTTTGTTCCTGCGTCCGTGCGATTTGGTCGGAGCAAGGGGAAAACGGGATTTGCCAAAAGATAATACTTTTATGATCTGAACGATACACGAGCATGATGACACTCAGCCCCTTTATGAGGCTACACTGCGAAATACGGAATACGTCACGACGACATGATGGGAATATGAAATGGCGGTGATATAAATGGGATACCAAGTCCAGGTCTCACCGTGGACCCAAACAATATGACTTTTCAATTTTCGTACCCCGATTTTGCCGATGGAATTGGTGATGATCAGAAGATAGAGCGCCAAAGCCAGTGTTCCCTAATGCCATCCATGCCACCCCTGAAAATATATGTATGAGAAACTCCTTAACGCCGTAATTTTCTGGGGGTATTCCGTGATCAATAACAGTTTCCCAATTTTCCCTCTATTAATCGCTCGACGCGCATCCCCTACAGCCACAGTTGACACATTGTACGTCCTGTTCATCCTTCAGCTGCGCTTTTGGCACGCGGCATATGCAGGTCGACTGGAAGTTTGTCTCCTTTGTTTGTATACACCGTAAACAGCATAACTAGATGAGAGAGGAGCATTCGTTAGCCTTATCTTCTCATGACGACGAACATTCCAACCTAGTCCCCAACCACCTGGGCAATCATATCTGCCCAGCCAACCGCCGATAATCGGCCCAACGAAGGAACGGCCCTTGTCCCTTCCAACGCCGCCCAACAAACAAACACTCATCTCGACTCACCTTCTCATATCCCTGCTTCTTCCACTTAGCGATCAAGATGGCGTCAGCATAGCCGTTCTTAAGCAGCCACTCGTAGAGCTGTTTGCTGATGGCTTCTTTCTCGTAGTAGAGCTCGTAGATGTAGCGGCTGCGCTGGTGCGCAATCTGGAACACGGGCCACTGCGCCTGGTGCTTGGGCACGTTGTTCGTCGGCGTGTTCTGCGCGTCCTTCATCTTGATCGCGAAGATCTCGAGGTCGTCCCGGATGTCGTCGAAGCCCGCCGGCGGCTTCTTGCCTCGCGCGGCGTGTGTGCGGATGGCGGGCATGGCGGCTTTGATTTTATGTATGTGTGAAGGGACCCTTTCTCGGGCTTCTTTTCCTGTGGCGGACAGGAAACGCGTTGCAGAGACTGTCTGTCTGCAGTCTTTGCCCTGGGGATTTCGAAGGAGGGATCAGATGATCGCGTGAGTCGGCGCTTGGCTTTGGGATGCGTAGGCCAAGGCTATGCGATTCATACCAGGGGGACTTTTATATCGTAGGGAATTGTCCGAATTGTCTAGGGGATCCCATCACTAGTCATGCAGTGAGCGTATGAAGTCTTGCGTAGCACGAAATGTCGAGGCGGTACGTATCGACGGAGAGATGCGCGCTATTTCATATATAGATTAGCTCGGTCTTAATTGATGCGGCGCGATTCGAATGCTTGCGCCACACGTTATGGGGTGCTGATGACTAGCCAGGCTGTGGCTTGTGCGGCCCCTACCAATCCAAGCTTGACGTCGGTTGAATGTTGAACGGGCCGACCTCAGGCTACGTCGATACAGTTGAGATCACAAAGATGGCGGTAACTCCCACGCAATTTGCGCGCGTGGCGCGCCAGTGTCAGTATATCATGTCTACCGATTACTCGAGCATCTAAGCTAATTCAAGTCGCAGCGGCCAACTGGGCTGACGCAAAGCACCGAGTGCTAGCCGCCTACCGCGAGTGGCTCCGAGCTGTACGTCGTCCCCGTTCTCCCCGATGACGGTCTATGTTTCGCGCAGAGCATTCTTTTTGAGTCCGTTGAAGTCGGAAGAGCATAGGCTTATCTGTGTTGGAACTCTTGGCAGGCTCCCGAGATCCAGAAGATGTACTCCGTCCCGTTCCCCGTCTCTACCATCCGCACCCGCATGCGACAGGAGTTCGAGCGACACCGGTTCGTCAACAAGCTGCCCGTCGTCGACGTGCTGCTCACCCAGAACAACGCCGAGTACCAGGTCCGTTAGCATCCTTATGTCTCAAATATCTACCCCCGAACATACCCCGCTATCAGAGCTAGACGATATCGAGAGAATGGATCATGTACGAAATACGATTAGCTGACGATTGATCGCGCAGGAAATGATGAACTTCTGGAAGCAGACGGCGCACGTCATGTCATACTTTGAGTCCGAGAACTTCCGTGGATCGGACCGGTTACCGAAGAACTTCATGCAGGGTTTCTTAGAGGCAAGACGAACAAGTTCACTTTTATGCACAGATAAACAGACGTCACTAACAGTTTTTCCTTCAGGGTCGCAACTAGAGTATGGGTATCATGAATTCCCCGGTGTATTGTACATAGCAGAATGAGAAGGTTGATTGCTCCCTGAGAAAAAATGTGGTTAATCCTACGCCCAAACGCCGCATTATGCTAGTTTCCCTATCAGCCTTTTCTGTCCCTCATCAAAGCCTAGGTGCCCCTTTTTTTCAAACCCTGACAGTTCAATGTCAACTTGAAATGTTTATTCCTTTGTGGACATGAACACTTCGCGCTGAGCCCAGAACTCGTCGGACACAACGTCACAGAGGTCCTCAAGGTCCTGAAGACCCTTTTCTAAGGCCGCAGTGGCGGTTGTTGTGTCTATGAAGTCACGTTAGTCAGATTGTCGCCTATGGCAATCAAACTTCATGGAGAAACCTACCATAGGTCTGAATTCTGAGGTTCATCTTCTCCTCAGAGGGATGAGGGATGGCATAGGCACAGAACTCAACATCAGGGCTAATACAACGGTCAGCTCAGACTCATATAAAGAGTACCCTGTCGTTTACTCACTTCTTCATGATGATGTAGCGCAACGCGTTCCCGAGAGTGTGTCCCTCTCTAAGGAACTCAAAGGAAGCGGCTGTGCTTGTGGATCCAGGCAGCTGATACCCTCGTTAATATGGTGTCCGTTGAATCTCATTCATAGAACCCGTGATACTCACAATGCGAACTCTCTGGGGTTCCTCTTCCTCTTCCTCGACGGCTCCGTTGGCTTCCTCATCTTCCTCCATGGGTTCACCAGCCTCTTGGCTGTCGACGGGCTTCTGAGCGGACGGAGGAATATCCTCCATCTCAGTGTCCTCTGTTCTGGCAGGCATGATGTCTGTGTAGATCTGCTCTTATCGTGATGAAGACAAGAATCCCTCTTATCAGCAATGCGCCGATAACTTAATCAACAACAGATCTCTGAATAATTCAGAACCACTCGTGTACCCTGATCAAGGGAATAAAATTTGGCGGGGCTGAAAGTACGGCGAGGCTTCCAAACCGTACGAGTCGCGAAATATGCGTCGGTATACAAAGGGGATCGCGGATTGCGTTGCGTTTCGCCAACGACGATTTTTTTTCTGGGTCCCCTCGCGGAATAATTTGATAAGGCCGTAAAGCACTTTCTTTGGCCCGTCTCTTCCCGGGGGTTCCAGTCTTGCGCTTGCGCGCCTTGCCCGCCCGCCAAAACCCCGCTACAGCTGGCACCAGCTGGCATTAAAACTTGAGCATGATCATTACCCGCATAGGTAGGTCTAACGCTGCTTAGCGGATTTTGCCGTGGAGATGCCGTTTACTACCTACAGTGTGTGCGTGTGTGTGTGTGCACTCCCTCGTTCAATGAGGTCCTCTCGGCTGGCGTGATAATCGACCGGGTTGGTAATAAGATCATCACTTTCTCTCGATTCAATAGCAGTCTATGTGAGCGTTTACGATATTAGGCCGGGCGAGGGATCTACATTCACTAAGACTACGGAACGCATGACATTGAATATCCGTATATAGCAGCACATTTGTTTTTCGTTAATTCTATGGACACATCATATCAGATCGAAAGCTGGGGAACCGCGCGATCGATGGGCGTTTCCGTACTCGTAATATTCAGGGCGGTATTCCGTCGTGTTGACCTCTGGTCAATGAAACACGAGGGAAAATCTCATTGAAATGCGTCTGCAATTACGGAATGAAGTGCCTTGGTTCAATTTATTACCCAGACGTTATGCTGACTAGCCATGATGTAATTCACGACCGTTCGCTAAACTCGTATAGGCATCACTATCCAGAAAGCGTTAATCTGCACCTCTATTAATGAAGGCGGCTTTTACCGCTTGCGATTTTTTTGCTTCTTGTACGGATTACACCTGCATGTACGAAGTACCTACCCGTACCTTCCCTACGGCGGCACCACGGGCTGTGCAGTCTGCCTGCAGCAGCAGCAGCAGCAGCAGCAAGCGCAGTGCTGCACACGCTAAAAAGCCTACCTATGCGTCCATATTGGTTTTTTTTATTCCCCCAGCAAGCAAGCGAAATCCTGATCTCCAATCTCGCTACCTTTGCTTCTTGTGGCCTCGAAAAAGTCCACTGTAAGATCGAATCAATTCAATACTTTTTCCCAGACAACCTGGACTGGTCCTTTTTTCTTGCTGATACCTTCCTAACATAGACCTAGTTGTAGTTTCTTTCCGGGGGAACTTTTTTTTCAATATGGGATCATTTATAAGTTGTTGGTCGAAGTGGGAACTATTTCGTCCGGAGCGCGGTAGAAAGTTGCACCGACTACGAGTTGTTGTGAACCTGGGATTCCAACACGTGGATTAACTGTGCCATTGCATTACCGGACTGTTTCATAGGGACAGCGGTGGTGGTTACGGTGACGGTGACGGTGACGGTACGGAATATCTATTTGAGATTTCTCGCGGTGAGGTCTGTATGGAGGAAAAGGGAAAGAAATGCCGCCGAACAACCACGATGCAGTGTGCCGCGCTCACGTCAGCAGCCTGAGACATGGCATCACGAATGCGACGATGAGGGGACGCTATAGAGGGTCGATAGATGAGGGTTGTGAAACACACGTTACCCATAACTGGGGACTGCAGCAGCAGCAGCAGCAGCAGCACGGATTACACCCTCCATTTACGGACTACAGCAATATATATAACGGTAATAAAGCGAAATGGCAAATCGATGAATGGGATCGACATCGTGATCGCCTAACGATGGTCGTATCGTATGCATTGGGAGGTGGTCAGGACTCAAGCCGTACCAGTACCAGGTAAAGGCGAGTCGGGCGAGAGGATGTGGATGTTGTGGATGTGAGTGGATTGGATGGATGGATGGATGACATTGGGTAGGTATGTATTGGATCATCGTGAATGGGCATCAGCATCGACATCAAGCAAGCAAGCAGCAGCGAAGCAAGCAGCAAGCATTGTTTCAAAGGGTCGGCGGCTTAGGGCATCTGAAAATGGGGATTGGTCACCATGCATCCATCATCGTCAAATTGCGATGCCAAGTGTCCACTCGAGTGGCTGCTGCTTAAGCCGTTTCCGGACTGATCAGTCTATAAAAAAAGAGAAGAGAGGCCGGCCATCCAGTCCAGGCAGGAATCCATTATCCATCCCAAGCAGGTTCTAGGCACACCCATTCCGTACCGGCCCGGTATGGATCCAGGACAGACGACTAGAAGTCGAAGTAGGTACGAGTAGGTATTTACCGCGTATGTCATGTCATGTACGAGTGAGTAAATGCACGCATTACGACTTGCCCTGTTGGATGGGAATGCTTCCAGGCTCCCGCAGCCCTTCTTTTATGCGGCACCGAGTTCGCGTCCCGAATTGACACCATTTTGGTTCTGTATAAGTGAGAAGTATAACGTCTCAAGAGCAGGTCGTATACGATAGAGAGTCAGGTGTCTCCTCTCCGGGACGGTAAGTCGAGGAGCCGTGACTACGGATCAAAGTAATCCGGGAAAAGGAGTAATGTAATAGGTCGGCCCAGGCCGGGCGAGAAGCGCAGAGATGGTGAGAGTACAGATACATTGTCCCTTTTTTTTCTAGTGATGACACGACTCCTCTCCCATGGTCTCCTTCGTCTCCATGGTACCCATCCGCACTCCGTAGGTGTGAGATTCAGGCGTGGATAGGGAAATATATCCGCCACCTTAGCGGCGCGAGAACTGGCCCCGAGCAACGGGCCTCGGCTTTCCACTCCGTCCCTGACTCCCTCCCTTTAAGCCGTAGTGTGGTCGAGAAAGAGTTACATGGTGCATCTGCGGACTACCTACTTCGACGGACTCTACCTACGCCATCTCCCCCGAACGACGACGTATGGGGGCATTCCACCGTTATCTACGGATTGCCCTTCGTATCTACTCTGATTCCGGCCCCATCGTACCCATTTTCATATGACTACGAACGACGGAAGAGGCATCCGTATGAGAAGCTAAGGTGTATCAGGACGAGCTTGCGGGTAGCCACTATTATTGTTAGTGGCGACGAAATCAACTCGGACCGGTTTCCGTATGCTACCTCTGTCTATCGTACGTCTACCTACCTATACCACTACCTACTTTTAATACACTGACAATGACAATGACATCCACCAGTTTCCGTAGTTCTGCTAGCAAGAACGGAAGTATGTGTCCTCAACCGGCTTGCAAGTTGGTAGGTGTTTAGTCGAAAGGTCAGTGTCTTCCGTTATGCCGGACTGTCCTGCTACCGTGGGTAATGACATACCTAGTAAGACGCACGGGAAGCGGAATTCATGCTTGACCTTGCTTACCGGATCACCGCCAAGGCTTTTGGTCCCCTCTATCGACGGAACATGCTACCCACCAATGCTCGTAGGGCACCTATTAAACTGCGTAATGGGCGTAAGTCGTGATGGTTGTACGCAAGCTGGAGTGTCATGTACTCGTACAGCTACCTACCCCGTGATGGCTCTTGTACTTCGTACTTGATGCTCCGTATTCCGTGCACCACGGGGCATGCTGTGAGTGTGAGCAGGAGAATGCCATGCAAGTACCGGAGAGTACTCGGAACACGTGTAGTTGGGAGAGATCGACAGGGACATCAAACAGTTTATGAAACCCCGCCACCAAGGAGTATATTACACTCGTTACACTAGTGAGGGTAGTTCAGTCCTTGCTTGGCCTGGCAGTCCTGGTCCTGGTCCTGGTCCTGGTCCTGGCCGTCCTTCAACCCGACACGAAGACGATGCCTATTTTTATATCCTCCTTCACACCTCTCGTCGTAATAAGTAGATTGGATCTCCGTGGAAATAACCAGGAACAACAATTCTTTGTGTTCTCCTGAAACCGGTCCCTTCTTCTCTCCTGACAGATGATGCTGACGATGATGGGACTGTACGAGTAGGTAGCTACTAGGTAGCATACGACAAGTACCGGGTAGGTCAGGGTAGGTCAGGCAATCTCGATGCATCCCTCGGAGTCTCCACTGGAATAAACGGATTACCTCTTCGTACACTAATTGATCTGACAGACTTGCTAGACCTTCGCGACCTGGGGCCGATGATGGGCTGGATTTCAGTGGACCTCGAATCTTGCGAGCACGCTTGCAGTTTTAGTGACCGCACTTACAAGAGCTCCAATGGGCTTATGGAGGTCCAACCTATTCATAGGTTCGAGTCGGAACAGGGAGAAGATGTAGAAGTACTAGAGGACCTACACACGAACGTTTTTATTATGTATTCACGCTACGGAACACCAACTGGTTCTACACTAGCAGTACGGATTAGAGAAGCAACACCAAGAGTTGAGAAGACTACTCGTAGGTAGGAGTCTAGAGACTTGGAGTCTGCCTAAGGAGTTTACCTAAGGTGTCCAGGTCTCCTTACGGACTACGGATTACCTACGAGTACTCGTAGACTATTCGAGGTAATCAGAGTGTGCAGCTACGTAATGGAGGACGTCGATGGGCGGGAAGAAGAAGGTGGTGGGAGTGTGTTAAGAGGGTGTGGTATAGGTAGGGGAGAGTCCGGACGAGCTCATCATCATGAAGCTGTACTCCGTACTTGTAAGTGACTTGTAAGTGGAAGGTAAGTAAGTGAACGAATGAACGTCGTTATCACTCACGACCTGCAAGTATTCATACTTAAGAGAGCTCTTATTATTATTATTATTTATTCTCGGATGACATATAGCCAGGCCGTAGCTATATTACTACTGTTACTACAGCTTAGCTCTCGCCAGGCTCTTCCCAGATACGCACCCGATCCAGAGACTATTGAATTTCGAAATAATGAAAAAAGGGCCCCCATTGGCGCCTTCGAAATCCCTCGAACGTTTTTGCGCGGTGCTATTGCTGCTGCTGCTGCTGCTGCTGCTGGCGCTGCTGGCGCTGTCCAACGCCAGGTCGCAAATCCGTAGGTACCTAGGTAATCCGTAATCCGCACTTCCTTCATTCGTCCAACAATGTACGAGTAAGAGCAAAATGGGCACTCGTAATTTGTAAAACAGGTCAAACAGCCTGTGGAGTCGCCTCGTATACTCGTACCTACTTCGTACCTCACCTTCCCGTACCTTTCAGGCATTGACGTGCTCGAGCAACTCGAAACCCGCCTGAGGCCCACCTGAACCACCCGTGCTAACCCAAAGCTCTCTCCCTCTGGACTCTGCTGGGCAGCTCTTGCTTGCTCTTGGGCAATTCTTGGGCAATTACGGAATAAGGTGGGCCTGTACGAAGTCACTCCGTACCGGCTTCAGGTGAGATCAGGCGAGACTTATTGGAATTCAGAGAAAGCGCGGCAGGGACAGGTAGGTAGTACATAGGTAGAACGCACTGTGACCTTGGTTATGTGGAAGGTACCTAAGGTACGGATTACGGAATACCTCCAGCTACCTACCTACCTATTCCGTACCTACACGGTACTCGTACATCCCAGAGGTACCGGTACTTCCCGTCCGTACCTTACATGCTGTTGAGTCTCGGCGCTCTTGAGTCTGGGGTTCCCTTCTCCCCCCTTGGATGACTCGCCTGAATTGCTGTTTTTCACCTGATAGTCGGGAGTTGTCGTGAATCTAAAGTGCACCCCAGAGAAGGGATGACGCCTTTCCGCGTCTCAAACGAGGCACAATGGGAAGAGGTTTTCACTATACATATGCACAAGGTAGGTACGCGGCATGAGTGAATCTTCAGCAGATAACCGGATGGACGTAAGAAGAAAAAATAGAAAAACCTTACCTAGACTTTGCAAACCTGTAACACTAGTGCGGTTCGGGTAGTCGTACTGGCCTCCTGATCTCCTCCAAAGCCCCTTCCAATTGTCGCTTTGGGCCACTGTGAGTGACGGGCTTGCTAGGCGTGCCAGGCTTGCTCGACACGCCGTTGACTTTTAACCAGGCGGGACCCATCCGGGCCACCCTCGCACCAATCAGCGCGCAACGCCCCGCCAAGTCAAGTCCAAGTCCAAGTCCGGCCCTTCGGTGCCTCGGGGAGACCAGCCCACTGAGACTTACTTTACCCACTGAGCAACCCTAGCGTAAATCAGCGAAAATGTACCTACGCTAGTGTGCTTTAGGTATGCTGCAGATAACCTTACTACTCGTAAGTACTTCATACCTTAGGTACCTAGGCAGAGACGGCATGCCATAGGTAGACGCTACCATAGGTTTAGGCTATAAACCGCCTGCCTTGCCCACCTGGGTTAGGCCTGGGTTACAAGCGTGTTCCGTACCCATCGTACCTAGGTAATGGACAGGTATCGCTACAGGCAGCGCTACAGGCACAGGTACAGGTACGAATACACTCCGACGGGACACACCATGAGGAAGGTTAGGTTGGCTTGACGCCAATCAACCCTGCCCCTCTTCCTCTCTCTCGAAACATCTTTTTCTAATCATTGCATTGTCTGCGGCGCACCCTGTTCAGTTCTTGTGCTCGCTCTCATCAAAGCGTGCCTATCAGTAGCCTGCATCTGCATTCCCATTGTTGCTTGCAACTTGCCCGTCTTGTTCTTCGCAGAAGCCCAAAGCCAAAGCCCGCCCTCTTCACGCTTCGTCACGCCCATCACCGTGTTCTCCTCCCCCTTTGCATCTCCAGCTGCAACTGGTTCTGAGTCTGACTGGGCCACCTTTTTGTCCGATCTGCCTTTGCTCTCACTCTTGCTACCGATACTACTTGGACCTTGACCGTTACTCTTTTCTCCGTCAACCGTTTGTCCTTGTCCTCCTTTCTCTCACCCTCACCTCTCTTCACCTCTCCTCTCCTCTCGGGCCACTACATAATAAAACCTGCCTTATGTCTGGGTAGAAGAGGCGCTGTCGAGCGACCGGGTGTACAATACAGACAGGCATACAGGCTTACCGGCACCGTGACAAGCACGCAAGCACGTTCGGTTGCACTGCAATTGTATGTATACGAGTGCAGGTCCCCTTATCCAGAGCCTGCTCTCGCAATTTCCTCTTCGCGCGCGTGTGCCGTTCCGGCAAATCGTAATCCTCGGCCCTCCCTCCTGTCTGCTGCTCGCTGCCACTAGCTGCTGGCTACTTGCTGCCACTGCTACCTACTATACATCGACCGATCAGAGACATCCCCCATCTCGGCGGCTTGTCCAGTCGTGTAACAGCTTATACCAGCATCTTGCATTCGCCTTTGCCATTACGGTGCAACCCAACGCCAACGAAGTCTAGAAGAAGCGGAACGCGGATTCTCGCCCTTGCCAGTCTGACTAGCTAAGAAAAGCGAGTCAAACACGATATACCGTCCGGGCACCGAACGCGACCTATCCCCCTCTAGCTTTGTGTCTTGAGTCTTTCCTGAAGTCTCGCTCGTCTTCTTATACGAGGACGTCTACTTGGACAGACCAGGTCAGCATAATACGCATTAAAACGACGAATAGTGCCCGAGATAGCATCCGATCGGCAGGGTACCGCTTCATTGCCGCACCATCACCACCGCATACGAATCCCAGCCCGAGCCCGAGCCCTCCCAGGCCATTTTCCATTTCCCATTTTTTTCAAGACCCGGCAATACTAAACCCGTTAATACCAAGCTGACTGCCGAACGTCACCAATCCAAACTGAAGCCGACTTCTTTTTTGGGGCGAAAGGGGCTTGCGAGTGTGCGACAGCCAGTGCCTTATCGCTTGCTCCCACGTTTCTGCTGTTCCTCACTGCCGGCATTCGTGTCGACTGAAGATCATAGGATTCGAGACTTCATTGGCCCAATCAGCTACCAACGAATTTGCAGAACGAATTACACGAATAGGGGCCATAATCAGCGGGCACTATTAACGCAACCCGAAGCTTAAAGACCGGTGATATTCATCCACTCGGCCTTTTGCACTGGCGTTTCCCCCCGTACTCTCTATTTTCTCCTTGCTCGCCCACGAGACAAGACAGCCTGGAAAACAAACCACCCGGTTGCTGACTGGTTTTGTCTTTTGACCTTATGCCACTTCTTGGCCAGCTCGACGATTTGGAAAGACACTTCTCCCCTTCTTCGTCTCGGGACTAGGAACCCCTGGTCTTTCTACTGCACGATCCCGACCTGCTCTTCGTGTTGGCAGTGCGTAAAATCATTCAGCCGGTAATTCAGCCGTAGTGACCAGGGCAAAGGTCCAGCGAACGCGCCTGGTATAAAAGTGGAAAATAAAGTCAGCTTTTCTAGGAAGTCAGAAGCCCGAGGTCACCGTGGCTCAACCATTGTCCACCATGAGTACTGCACTTGCGATGGCCCCATCCCCGGCGCCTTACGACCGATCAGGGTATTCCGAATTGGCACCCTCGACAAGCGCAGCTGCAAATGGCTCCGTGCCAGCCACCGCTACCGCTGCTGCTGCTGCCAGTTCATCCCCATCGGCCCCGCGTAAAGTGCACCTCCAGACCATCACCACCAGCACTTCCCCGACTCAGCGGTCATCGAGTCAAAGTCCCACTCAACAGCAAAAGTCGTCTCCGCCAAGCGCGTAAGTCGCTTTCGTCCTTCTACTGCATCTCGCTTTGCTTTTACGCCTGACCCTCATCACTTTGACTGTATCTCGTCATGACTGTGTTGTTCTTGGGGTAACCGTCAGCTAATTTACCGTGTTTTCTAGCCTCCGCAACCCTTCGAGTAACTCGGGACCAAAAATCATCGTGAAGAAAGAACCAGGTTCTCCTGAGATTCAGGCAACTCGGCATCGCCCGCGGAGATTGGACCTTTCCAAGAATACCCTCACTGGGTCTGGCGCAGCAACAGCGCGACCAGCTCTCGGCGGAAGAGACGGCCTCGGCATTCAAGAAGTTGGGCTAGCTTGTCTTTCACCTGGTTTTGTAACACAAGATCCCGTCATGAAAGAGCACCTACAGCAGAGTATGAATGTTAGGGAGCAGCAGCGGCGTATAATTGAGGCCAGGCTGCAACAACAATCCGCTAAGGGAGATGGACCCGGACTTGGACTCGGCTCGGACAGCATTAAGGATAAGGATCCCGTTAGTCAGTTCGCGGCTAAGACCCCTGGTATGTCGAGACGAGGCAAAGCACCGCCGGGATTGAGCATCGTTGCACCGTCTCACGATCAGTTTGCCCACGAGAGGGTCATTCAATCTGCACCCCTTGGTCAAACCTTTACCGGTCGCCACAACCCCCATCCATTGACTCGACAAGTCGCAAACCAGCCCTCGAATTTGTCGAGTACCTCACATATTCACCATGTCCCGGCCACTCAGACGAATAACCGTTTGCCTCCGATCTCAGACGTGTTTGCGAACCAAGGTCTACCTCAACACAACGAGCCGAGTCGCCCGGCACTTTATCCTGGCTCAAGTCACCCGCCACTAACCTCACCAGCTCACCCGCCTCCTCCTCTAACGCACTCACAAGGGCCCATGTCGGCCCGACCAAGAGACTATAAGTCCGCAGAAGAGGTACAACATGAACTAGCTGGTGGAAGGCCAGAGCTTCTGCCGAAGATTGTGCACTACAGTGGTCATCAGCCACCAACGCCCCCGTCTCCCCGGAACGGAGTCTCCATTCAACAGGACGGGAGCTCAAGCTCCAGCAGACGACGAACACGATCCGAATACGAGGAGGGAGGTAGCCCGCCTCTTGGTCATGGACCGTCGGCCACCCGACGAGGACCTTTTGGTGCTGGGAGGGATAGTCCTGAGACGCAACGAGAAAAGCGTGCAGAATTTCTGCGCCTTTGTGAAAGAGCTTGGGACCTCTTTCATTCGTGAGTGTGAGGTTGAATACAGATGAAGTATCGCACTCTTCGTGTGCGAGGATTGCGACATGAACGAACGAAGACCCGACCGACGACATTTGGAACTATTCTCATCGACCGGAAGACGAGCCGAAACCAATGCGCCAAAATAGTACGTCTATCCGGGCTCTTAATATTTCGACTAAAGCCGCCTGTATCACAAAGCACTGGTTGTTGCATTGCATTGTTTGGTACCGCCGATTACCGCACGAGAATTTTGGCAAACGGATTGCATTTACTCCAAGATCGCGTTCTTGAGCTACAATATGACGGATAATTCAGGTGGAATTATTTATGAGTAAAAGGATCATTGGACAGCTCGAGGGCTGGGTTTTTTTAGAAACCAATTGGTGGAGATGGGTATGGGGGTAGCAGGCCACATTTCCTTTTATTCTCCTTTTGCCTTTTGCAAGGAAAGAAAGCCGGCGAAACATTTGATGACCTCTTTGTATGGGTGATTCTCAGATTGGAGAATCACAACTATATTTCACTTGGGTGGAATGGAAAGCATCATGTAGATGGAGAGATGATGAGCACACAAGTCACCGTCAAAGGGAAGGACGACTCTGGATGGATAGTGATCTCCAGTTGCTGCTATCATCAGGATAGGAGAAAAGGGCCGGGCCAAGAGTGTGTGTTGTTATTTGAAAGAACAGGGTTTTTGTCCCTTTTTTCTTTTGAGGGAAGAGATGAAGTTTATCAAGGGAAAGAAGAAAACTCCTAATAAGCCTTGATAACTAAATGACGTGGTTGGGAACAAGTTCTGTGTGTGTTGTGTTGGTTCTTCTTCCAGGAAGGCTAGCTTGGCAAGCGCGGCAGAGCAAAGCAAAGCAAAGCATGGTTTTCTCTTTTTATTGTGTCACGCATATAATACGAAGACTTTGTTCTCGGAATACGTTATATACCAATCTGATTTTTATTCCCTTTGCTGAGTTTGGTTGAGTTCGGATGTGATGTGAAGACTTGTGTTTCTCCTGAGTGGCCGGGGATCATGGCTTGGTCACTGGCCACCCCCATCAGACTGAAAAGACTGCGCAATCAAGATCCAAGTGCTGCAGGCGTGATGTTCATAACTCGACAACCTATACCTGTGACTGACACATGCGCAGTGTCCGGCTCTCGAGGGGATAAAGATCATCCGGGGAAGCTGTCTCCACGACTGCCCGGAGACCACAGTTCGGTCACCACACCACCACACCGAAACAAGCACTCACCCATCCAAACTCACCACACCCAATAACGCACACTTATCTATGTACTCATCGACAGTTTTATTACAGCTTTATACCCCCGAATCCAGCTCTCCGGTACTCGTTCTACTCGTTTGTTTCCGATCTCGTGTTCTCAAACCAGGGGTGTCCACACCCCAAACATCCCTCCGTCTCGCCATCCCGCGGTGGGTGTCTCACGATCTCCGTTGCCATATTTAGCACAAGATCTCTTTTTCGTTCCTCTTTCCCTCCTTCCGGTCTTCGTGTCTGTTTATAGAATTGCGCACGGAAAGAAGATCAGGTATGTGGATGGATGGGTGGGTGTGTGGGTGAACGTTCAGGGAGAAGGTGGTCTGTACCAGGTATGTAATGCGCCAAGGAAATACGATAAACTGCGCCCTGTCTACGTCTTCGACATAGCCTTGGAATCGTGAATCATGGGACGATGATGTAGCTTTGGGCGTGTGAGATTATGAACGAGAGTTGTTGATATGTAATCTGGTGTATTGCAAATACAGATGAGTCGGTAGATGGGTTGGTTAGGTAGATATACAGCAACGAAGCTCAGACTTCTCGGGTTGAATCAAGCGACCGACTGGCCCAGACTCATCTCCAAGCACCTAAGTACGAAACTCCGGTTTCCTCCCTCTACGGCTTCCCTATCCATCCGCTCATCCGTATTCCGGTCTATAACAAACAATCGACACGAAAGCAAATCATATAAACAACGTATTTCAACTCAACTACCTCTCAAACGTACATCATATATCCATACACTCCCCCTCTTTCATCATCGCAAAGTCTAGAATAGATAGATATGTGCAGCGAAAAAGAAAAGGAAAAAAAGTAATCACCCCTTTCTCCCCTCCCCCCTTCCCCTTTGGCCGCGACACCTTCCCCCCGAATCTAGGTACCCCTTTATGGAATATTTGTACAAGCCGAATCGTTTTCGTTTCGTTTGCGCCCTCCATGATGCAGCCCGTTTCGCCCCGTGTTTTCGAAATGATGATGCGTTTCCCCCTCATCCCCTATCTTCCCACGCCCGAGGTAAGAATGAAATCTTGGTCTCTTATAAATGAAATCGCGTCATGAAAGTGTTTGCTTGTTTGCCTTGTACGCCAAACGAGAGGTTCGGTTCGCAAAGCAAGCAAGCAAGGGCGTAGGTAAGAGAAACCGGAAAGAAAGGGATATCAGGGAAGATAAAAAAGCGCCAGAAAACTCCCTGCAAGAAAAAGTATGTGATAGAAAAAGGTATTCTCTAAGAAGATAAAAATCGTGTTTGCTGTTCTCTCTTTCTCTCTCTTGTAAGAGCTCTCTGCCAGTGTGGCTCTCTCCCTCTTTGCCCCCCCCTTTTCTTTCCCTCGTGATCATCATGATGGACTTGAAAAAATAGGTATAAAAAGGGGGCCCAACATGGGGAACAGAAAAAAGAAGGAAGCATTTTCCTCGAATACACAGAAAAATGTTGGCCTAACACCTAGGTAGAAAAAGGCCTATTAAGCAAATTTCTTTTTTTGGTTCGAAGAATTAGATAGAAAAGGGAGGTAGGCGTAAGTCATGTCATTAATCTTTTTTGTTTTTGTTCTTTTTTTCATAGACCCTCTTCGCCAGCCTTACACAGTTTGATTTCCCGTCCCCACTCGGATTTGAGGACTTGCGAGGCTGTTATTCGTCTCGAAGGATTTGGATCGAGTATCGAGTAGATGACGTTACGACACCGTGCCTACATTAACGCGCTCACATAAGTATATCATAACGATAGAATAAACGAGAACGGATGGGATGGAACATGATTTCCATTTCTTTCCTTTCTTTCTTTTTTCTTTTTTTTCCTTCTGCTGGGGAAGCGGAAAGGGACAAAAAGGACTTACACGATGTAAAGATTCAATGGGACCGTAGCCTCCCTCGTCGCGACGACCTTCGAGGTATCTTTGGTAAAATTCATCTTCGTCCTTCTTGGCAAGACGCCATAAATGCCTTCCCGTGCGCATGGCCATGTAAATAACACCACATGCCCACACATCTACTGCACGGGCATCGAATTCCTTGTCGACGTATTCTTCAGGGGCGATATACGGCGCGGAACCGCAGAGACCGGAAACCATGTGTGCGCTGTTCTCCCAAGCCATCCGGAAGCATTCACCGTTGCCAAAATCTGTAATCTTAAGCGCGCCGTGGGACGTGAGTAGCAGGTTTTCGGGCTTCAAATCGCGATGCGCCACTCCCATTTCGTGCATGTATTCGACACCTCGCATCATCTGCTTGAAGTAGCAGTCGGCTTCCAAAACCTCTAGTTTACCGGCGCTGAGGACTAGCGTGTAGAGATCGCCACCGGAGCAATATTCCATTACCTCGCAAAAGTCGCCCTTCTGATCCTTAAGGAGATCCAGTGTATGGATAACGTTCGGATGCCGCAGGGACGACGATATACAAAACTCAGCTGTTAACCGTTTGCTGTACTTTTTCTCGCTCTCGTCGGGCCGCCGGCAGAACTCCTTGACGGCGAATAGTTTTTCTCCGTTCTCGACCTTCTTATGCGATATCCTTACGATACCGAAAGCACCACGACCGACTATTTCTTGGCATTTTCCATATTTCTCAACAAGGGTACCAGTGTGGTTCTTTTTTGCGGCTAGCGCATCCTTTTCGCTCTGGACAGTGTCCACCCAACTCGACACAAGCGAGAGATCCGCTTCGGGCGCCTCCTGTTTCCTTCCCAGTAGCATCTTCCACATGCTAGACAATTTCTCCTGTCGCTTGCTGGCCTTGAGGTGGTGCTCATGCCCGCCGGGGACATTGGGGTTAGTGACATATCGAGCCTGTTGCGCGGGCTTTGCTGCCGCCGGCGCATCGGCGCTGGAAGTGCGCGACGGGACCGCTGGTTTTGACGGTGTATTAGTGCCAGGAGTAGGGGGCGCACTGTCGTCGTTGGCGGCAAAAAAGATCCTGGTAAAGCGGCTTTTGATGGACGGCTTCTCGGCTGGCTTCGGTTGGCCGTCCGGCCCCGCCAAGACGCCGTTCACGGACTGCAGCTTGCCATTGTTGTTGGGCTGCGTCTTGACACTGGAGGCGCTCGAGGGGACATCGACTGATTTAATAGACGATTGCCTCGAGGCCGTGGGCGAAATGGTTCGCTCTGAAGCGCTCGACATTTCGCAGGCCGACAAGGGGGTGGCAGCCAGATCGCGCACGAGAGCTGATAGGTCGGATTGGGGGGGAATTGTCCACTGCGCTTGGCTTGGCGGCACGGAAAACAGCGGGGGTCTGATGAATCTTGGGCCTTGGCTGAGTGGCGGTATAAAAGGTCCTGGTTGGGACGTGGCGGCGACCAATGTCGTCGCCTTTTGGAGGGTGGGCTGGGCCCAGGGGATGGCGACACAGGGCAAGTTGCCGGACAGCAATGGGCGGCGATGGGCAAGGGGCTCTGCACCGACAGCGAGTTGGGAAATAAAAGAAAAGAGGGAGAAAAGAAGAGAGGAGAGGAAACCAGGCAAGAGGCAAGACAGCGAGAGCAGGCAATTTTGTAGGGCTAATTCAAGGCGCAAATGTAAGTAAGAGATACCTATAGGGTGTATCCATCTGCTGTGGCTGCTGTGGCTGCTCCGACTGCTGCTGCTGGCTGCTGCTGGCTGCTCCTGCTGCTCAGCGCTGACAGAAAAGACTTGGCCTCGGGTTGGTCTCGCTCTAGCGCGCACTTGGCACCCCTAGGTTGCTAGGTTGCTAGGGCGCGACGCAGTGGGAGTTCCCAGTCGGGCACAGTGGGTGCTGCGTGGGTTGGTGGGCAAGCACGTAGCGCGGGTACTTAAGGCGGTGCAGCTGCTGGCGGTAGGTACGGCCCTAGCGCAGTACCCGGGGACTAATGGGGCACAGTCTGGTTTACTGTAGTGGGTTTGGTGCCACGACTCAGTGGGGAGGCGATGGAGGGCGGGCTTCGGATGGCGGTCTTCTGCACAGTAACCGGTAACTAGCGCCTGTTGGTGCAGGCAATCGCTTCAATTGGCTTGGAAGGACGCACGCAGGCAAGGAAGGCACGGTAGGCACACGAGTTGGTGGTAGGAAGGAAAGTGGCACCCACGGCTTGATGAGATTCAACGAAATACCTCTAGGGAGACCCGTTAAATTCATTTTCCTTGATCCGGTACCGAGAGTATGTATTTACCTAGGGAGATCCGTATAATTCCGTTCGGAAAGTACGGATTAGCTCAAGGGATAACTTGGGCAAGAACAGTAGGTAGGCACTATTACGTCCTCTTTTTGTGCACAAATTCCCGTCTCAGACGGCCTGTCCGGAGGTTTCTAACTCGACAAGAATCTCAAGCGAGAAAAGAAAGCAACAACCTCAGGCAGGAAGCGGGCCGATGATGATGATGATGATGATGAGCGTGCTTCCTCTGATCGACGCTGCAGGACGCGTGCAAAGCGCAGCGCAACGCAACGGAATTAAATACCTAGGGTTTGCAGACAGCGTGCGCCGAGCGATTGTGTGTGGCTCGCTAGTCAGTAGTCTTGCTAGCCACCGCCCAAGTCTCTCGAGTCCGAGCCGCTAGAGGTGTTGAGAGGTAGGGGGGGAGCAGAATAATAATTACCGAGCAGCGACTAGGCAGGCAGGGCAAGGCAATCGATTCAGATC
>JAJFDI010000103.1:0-103618 GCA_028637685.1 Xylariaceae sp. X3-2
CTCAAGCATATGTCATGAAGCTCTTCGGGGGTGTGATTGGTTGGAGAGCCAACAAACAGAACACCGTCACGACTTCCACCACAGAGGCTGAGCTGCTCGCTTTAGCTCAGGCAGCGAAGGAAGGAATGTTCATCAGTCGCTTACTCTCAGAGCTCGGTTTACAGATGGGCCAAGAGAAGATTCAAATTTTGTGCGATAACCGACAAAGTATTGGTTTGGTCAACAAGGAAATTGCAGTTTTGCATACCAAACTAAAGCACGTTAATATCCACAATCATTGGCTACGGCAGGAGGTAGAAAGAGGCACCATCAGTGTGGAATATGTGCCGACCAAAGACATGATTGCAGACGGCCTCACAAAGGCTTTACCCATACAGAAATGGAGTACTTTTCTTGAAAAGTTGAGACTATGCAATCTGGAGGAAAAAACAGGTATTCCGAGCTCATCACTCGTATCTGAGGAGCTCTAAACTACTACCTACATCTCACTACTGTGGAGAAAACCAACACTTGAAAACCAACACTTTTACTCCTCATCCTCCTCCTCCTCATCCTCCTCCTCCTCCTCATCCTCCTCCTCCTCCTCATCCTCATCCTCCTCCTCATTCTCCTCCTCATTCTCCTCCTCATGTTCATCATCAGCTTCATCACCATGAGAATGGAGCTCCTCAGAAACATTGAGCTGCTCCATCAGATAGCGGAGGGTTCCACGCAGCATCTTCACTCTAGGTAGAGGGGCATTGCTTATAAGTGCATCCCTCAAATGAGAAGCAGGAGCTCGCAGAGCTAGTGGGCTGGCAAGAAAAGAATTAGTACCTGGAAAGCTCAGCAGAAGAGAACACTTACAGAGTCTGACAATAATGCCCTTGTGAGCACCTTCCACAACGTTGTCCACGTCCACATGTCTCAATGCAGACTTCTTTGGAACGTCCTCTGAGTGCACTCAGAGTGCATCTCAGACATCCAACATCCCGAGCTTCCAATGGATAGTGAGGAGCTCCCAAAGCAACCTGAGAAGCTCTATTTCCCAGGGAGGGATTGTCAGTGCCTATAGCTCTCCCAGAACGTGTACGGCGGGTCGGAATAGCGACAATAATGTTCGTGGAGGGCTGTGCAGCTGTCTGATGGGCTCGGGGAGGCAGGACATTAGGAATGTCGCTGTTTCCCGACGAGGAGGATGACGAGAAGGACGACGATACAGAGGGTGCGTAGGGCATTGCGAGCGTGCGATTGAAGAAGCAGCGTGCGATTGAGCGTGCGATTGAAGAAGAAGCGTGCGATTGAAGAAGAAGAAGCGTGCGATTGAAGAAGAAGAAATCGTGATTAGGAAGAGCCCGTTCTGTCTCTGTACAGTACGGTCTTTCCTAAGGGGGTGTGTTGGATTGTGTGTGCGAGCCCCAGGGCACACACGGGCCGCTCTTTTTTTGTGGCTTGTTTGTGGCTTGTTTGCCACGCTAATTCTATACAAACACGCTATTGCGTACACCTACGAACTTAGACAGAGACAATACAAGCATGGATTCCAACAGATAGATTGAGCTGTATAAAAACGCTTATACAGTAATTTCAATACAAAAGTATCTCATTGATGCACGACATTGCAATGCTATCAATTTTCACGTTTTCAATGTCATCTATGTTTAAAGAAGGTACTCATCTGTATGTGTAGTCAGAAACCGCTGATACTGCTATCAGGAGCGCACTGCAATACTGTGTTGGATTCTGACGTTATTTTCCCTGTGTATTCGCGTAATACAGTGTCATCTGGCCGCTTTCATGCACTCATTTTCTTCTGTTGTCATCCTGGGTTCACAATCTGTGGTGTTTGTACTTCCGCGCCGCCAAACAAAGTTATACAGTCCATAAACATCATCAACAAGCTTTATTTGTGCACGAATATCGTATTCTGGCGCCGAATCTCTGATGATCATACATTTTATTTTAACGCGTCCAAAGACTTGTTCGACAATAACGCGTAGCCTGGAGCGTCGTAAATTATACAGCACTTTAGCCGTTTGTGGTCTGCGGTCTGCTGCTGCTCATTCTTAGAGATGGTACCGTACGTCATAGTATGGCTTCAAAATGTCTTTGTTCTTTTCTTCAAAACTATCATCAGGAAGTTAGAACCTATATGGTGGTATTGTGATGCCTTATGACAAAGCAAAATTCTTCAGTCTGGAGTCATGCATACTGCCCTCACCACCAGCTTGGACATAACTGAAAGTACCATCCATTCGTACAGCGACAAATACATTTTGCGATATCCAACCCTTCCCATTGCGCCATTGTTTGTGGTAACGAGTTGGCACCAAAGCATGTATATGGGTGCCGTTAATGGCACCTATACAGCCATTGAAATCCGCCAGCTTGTCATTTAACTCGATTTCAGAAGATAAATACGACGATGAAGGAAGCTGTACCACCACCTTGAACAGCTGTACCATGAGTGGCGGAACAGCATGAAAGCTTGACGACACGCTGCTGTGCACGCATTTGAAGCGGTCCGCCATTACTCTTTGACTTGTGTTATGAGCAATAATGTAGAGAAATATAAGAATCTTCTGCTCCATGGACTGGTATCTTGTTGACTGTATCCCAGCCTTCTCCAAATATGTAACGATTTTCCGGAAATTTATTTGATTCCTACGAAAGATGTCAAAGAAATCGTGATCGGGTTTATCCATCACCTTCCAAGCAATGCGCTGTGCCTCATCATAGCCACCAGGACGCAAACTAGCACGTGCTTCAGCTGACTGATAATGCTTTTCCGGTGTCGCTGGCGGCCTCGAAGAATCATTCGAATTACTGCAATTGCTCCTACGCAGAATGCGGTTCGTTTTTCTGTTTCCATCGTTTTATGTTCTGAACTTCGTATAAGTAGCAAAAATCATTATCTGCAAATAACCCAATGAAATTACACAAGATACGGTACGAATGAGGTAAATTCGGAGCTGGATTGGGTATAGTTTGATAAATAATAGCTTGAGACTGAAAACAAGATAACAACACACGTACAAAAACGAATCAGAGTCAGGGCAACAGAACGACCATAGTATTAAGAGAGAAGAAGCTAAGTGCTAAGCTATCGTGACAGAATTTTAGGTATCATCACCACACCCCCGGTTACATGAAGGATGATGGTCACTCAGCAAAGTGGAGTACGTAACATAAACCCGATATCACTCCGGCTCCATATGAAATTAGGGATTGGTTCTGCGCAACCAATACCTATAGTCAAAGACCAAAACCGACTCAAATGAAGAAAAGGATATTAGTTGAGCAGATGACAGAGTCACGAGGGACTCAAGATCTGGGGGGCCAAGTTGAGCGAACGGCCCATGAGGTCGGGGATGGGCAACTCGTCTGTTTCACCGGTCTCCGGGAGGCCTGACAATTCTTCTCATGTGCACATTCTCTCAAAGGTACTCGGACTATTATCTTTCGTCGTAAACTGAGGCAAATCACCCAAGTAAGGCTTAAGGTTAGAAACATGTATTTTTCGTAAAATCTTACCTGGGTTTAATGGATCACTCAGTCTCACAGACATAGCAGAAAGTCGACTAATGACCATGTAAGGCCATTTCTAGTGAGGTTGTAGTTTAGGAAACCGTTGTCCATCTTCGTGCGGTGAATTTTGAGGGCTATGTGTTCGGTGGGCACCAATAGTGGTATCTCATTCAGGCTCGAAGTTCTCCCATACCCAGTCATCAATTGCATATTCATGGGCGGCTTCTGAAGCTTTGGCTTTCCCGTCAAGGTCCAGCTCATAGGCCTCAATCTGCAGACGAATTCATTCGCGCTGTTCATCTAAATAATAGGCACTCGCTGGCGGAGACCCGAGCTCAGTCCTTTCAGTGTGGGGGCTTGGCTCATTCAGTTCTTCGGTAGTCATGTTTGCCTGTCGGTCAGGGGCAGAATCTGGGGGTCTCCGGGCTGCAGCCCCCAAAGCACCGAGATCAGCGGTGCATTGGGTTTACCAACCCAGCATGAGCTCGGCAGGGGACATATTATACCCGGCCATCTTGCGAGCATTAATCCGGTTTACTGCCCTCCCTCCCTCGAGCGGCCACCTCTCCATGTCTTTGTACCCCATTGTCATCACCCCCTTCCTCAATTGTCCTCTCACCATTCTCACGCTAAATTCTGCTGTCCCATGTGACTACGGGGAATAGACAGGCCCATGCAACATGACGGTCCCCATGCCATCAAACAACAGCTTCACCATTTTAGTCCGGAAAGCATTATCACAGTAGACTTCCTTTGGAAAACCGAAGACAGGAATTAGATCCGGTTCCCACATCGAATCGATAGTTTGCAAGTTTTACAAAGTCGTCAGCTTCGCTTGAATGAATATGGAGAAATAATCGACCACATCTATGATATACCTCTCCCCATTCTTTCTTGGCCAGCTTACAGGACCTAAAAAGTCCATGCCCACCAGATGGTAATGGGCCAATTTTGAGATTCGAAGTTGGGATTGGGAGGCCGGCCGGTTCTCAGTTCCTTGGCAAATACGGCAATGGTGGCAATAAGAACGCACATCTTCATGGGTGGTCAGCCACCAAAACTGGCCGAATAAGTTACACAACATGAATTCCACCGAAAAGTGTCCATGCCCATCATGTGCCCACTGCAGGACGGAAGGGACCTCTTCTAGTAGTACACAATAAGCAAGGACTCCATTCTTCTCAGTGTATCGAAGGAGACTGGGGGGAATACGATACCGGGTAGCCTCTCGAAGGATAATCGTCTGAATGTGTTGGGGCATAGCCGTTAGGTATTGAGGATCGATAAGGTATTCCAGTATTTGAGCATACTATATAGTCTCACTATGTAGCTGGCGTAAGTGTTGGACGGCACTGCCGCCTAATGGGGACGCTCCTCGCTCAGTCATCAGGCAAGAGACAGAGAAAGGGGAGGCTTTGACGTATCATAGGCTACACAGACGGTCAAAGATCCTGGGCCTGCTGGGGTCGTAGAAGCTCAATAATTCGACATAACACCCAGTCGCTTCTCCTCACACGGGGCGCTGGACTGAAGGCTGTGGCGGAATAAGGGTGTTAAATGTCAAAGGGATGAGACGCTGGGGACAATCTAACAAGAAAGGTAGCAATTCTGAGTCTTCTTGGTACGGAACTGAATGGTCACCGCCAACAGGACTAGTCTGCCGTAACAGACCATCGGCTATGCTGATGATTTTGGTGGTATTTGAGCAGTGAGATGGGATTATGTTGTACTCTCCCAATCGTTCAACCCAATCTGTGATCTTGCCCCGGTTATTGTTGTCACACATAAATGTCTTTAAGAGGTTAATGTGGCCACAATAGACCAGCAAGGGGAATGGGGTTGGCAACACCAACTAGCATATATTAGCTAATAATCTCACCACTCTCATGGTCTCTCTTTCCTTGATATTATACCTCATTCCTGCGTCAGTCGGCTTGAAAGACAGGAAGAGAAGAATTCGGATATGGTCCATGTTGGCATCAGTGATCTCAGTGCCGACTGGGAGGCCGTCGAACTGAAAGACCACACCTCCAATGCCAGTACCCGATGTTACGATCAGGTAGCAGGTTCTCGAACCTTGTATTGATGCTATGAACAAAGACTCTAAACTACGGAAGAAAGAAGGAAAGAAAGAGAACTAAAATTACATGAGTAGAAATCCTTCTTATACCATGTGTCCTCCCGTTTTGTGATGGGGTACGGCTTAACTCCATGGTAGGCGGCGACAAGGTCTGTGCTTGGAGACTACATGGTCATAGCGTGAATCCGTAGATAACCGAGCTCGTGGTGGGTGATGGCGAGCTCTGTTGTAGAGGGGAGCTGGTCATAGCTTCAGCTTTGTAGAAGGGAGCTCCGTAGATGATGATGACAAGCTTCTATGTCACGTACTGACAGGAGAGCTCATGGAGGAGTACTGATGAGCTCTGTGATGACCGTTACTGCTTGGATCTTAGGCACAAGTGTCACAGCTCATGGAGGAGTACTGACGAGCTCTGTCATGACAGTTACTGCTTGGATCCTAGGCGCAACCGTCACAGTGTTAACGGAATACTAGTGGTGAGATGAGCCTGAAATCACATCATGAGAAAGTCGTACAACCTTCTAATGGCTAAAATGTCTATTTGCAGTGTCTAGGAACAGTTGTGGTCTGGGTATCTCGAACAGATGGCGGCGTCCCGGCAGCGTTTCTGGTTTATTTGCGGCATCGGTGCGCTCTACACCACGTGATGCTCCCGGGGTAGTTTCTGGCGATTGGCGCCATCGCTGCCCTCTATACTGCGAAATGCTGCACCCAATGTCACGGACTTACATGGGGTACAACAACGTCGTCGATCGACAAAGTAAATCGGACCTTCCCGGGACCTATCCGGGACCTACCGGGTAGGTCGTTTCGTACTTAAGTACGTGCACGGACCATAAGAACGGAGATAGCAGAACTAGATAAGCGGTGCACAGACCCACGCAGAGACATACAAAGTGCGATTCTGCGCGCCTTGGCGGGCGCCGCCACACTTAGCTAGAACATCATCATTCTAAGAACTCAGTTTACCATTTCATGAAAGCACACCAGTGACTATTCCGTGATACCCAAAGTAGTTGATGACCCGTGACTATTCTGTACACCAACTGAAGCCTTTGAAGTGGTTGCTGGCTTGTCCCTTTCTGGTACCGCCCTTGACACACGTGAAGCTGTTCTCGCACTATGGTCGTTTCGTGTCAGGGTGAAGGACATAATGTAGGGACAGACCAGCTACAATATATTCGTCTATGTACTAGGAATAAAAGCTTGAAAAAAGAAGAAGAAAACCTACGGAGGTGGCTGCATGGGCATCCGCTATATACACTATAAACACTCAGGCGCCTTCTCACCATTTGTCTTGCCCTCCTGTCCTCCTGTCCCACCCGTCAGAAGTGGGCAAGCGTTTGCGCACCACATCCGAGACCTTCCCGTATTTGTGTGAGACAGAAATCCCCCCTCATGCACGGGATGTCTGAAAGATCTCCATTAGCCATGGTGCACTTTCTGGTCGGATCTTTCAGTAACTGTAATCAAGAGCGACGGCGAGCTTTGTGATCATGAGGGAGACGTGATGGATGGTGCCCTGAGCCGGCCTTCATATTTCGTACAGATTGTCGCAATTCCTGAAGCGTGCCAGTTTCCGCAACTGCATCCACATTCTGGATAATTGTAAGCGCCGTATTTTCATCTGGGCTCTCAATTTTCGTAGCCAGAATATCTGGTACGCGTGCTAGAGACGTTATATAACCACTTGTGTGTTATAGAAACGACATATTGGAAGAAGAGGAAGCTGGATCAGTTAATCGACTCAACAAAACATTCGGGTTGAATGATGACAGTCCTGCTTTTGCTCACGCAATCAGAATCGTTGCCTTCTTGAATATTTTTTGCCAGACAATATAGAGGCCTGATAAGAAATCATCTTTGGCATAATCAACAGAACTCTTTTATACAGCAAAAAACATCTTCTGACGTGAATGAGCATTGTATGCCAGAAAGGTACTAACATCAAATGATTGGAGGACGTGACTGGTGTGTTGAGGAAAAGGGAAGATGATAACTCCTCCTCTGATTGCTGTGTCGGTTGTGCCTAAGATCTAAGCAGTAACCGTCGTCACAGAGCTTCTCAGTACTCCTCCATGAGCTCTCTTGTCAAGTACGCGACATAGGAGCTTGTCATCATCATCTACGGAGCTCCCTTTTACAAGACTGAAGCTATGACCAGCTCCCCTCCACAACAGAGCTCGCCGTTACCCACCACGAGCTCGCTTAATCACGGATTCACGCTCAGACCATGTGGTCTTCAAGCACAGACCTTGTCGTCGCCCACCATGGAGCTAAGCCGTCCCCCACCACTGAACGTGAGGACGCAGGGTATAAGAAGGATTCCCACTCATGTAAATTTAGTTCTCTTTCTCTCTCTTTCTTCCCTAGTTTAGAGTCTTCGTTCATAGCATCAATACAAGGTGTCAGACCTTCTACCTGATCGTAACACCCGGTGGGCCAGGGCGCTATCCAACGAGTCCTCCCTTGCGTGAGCAAGGAAGGGAGAGCGGGAGGAGGACTAGGACCCCCGAAATGTCAAAGACCTTCTCTGTATATAGCGCGGGCTCAGCCGGCCCCTTCCGTAGCTTTCCTCTTCCTCTCCTCATGCTTTCGTTTCTCGTACATAGAGGAATATACTGTAGCCGGCTTGCCCGTACAATCTGTCCCTCCTCGCCGTGACATAGACAAGATTAGATCTATCAGCATAAAATTAAAAATTCAATATCAGCCTCACCTACTACCTCTCAATATTGCCTGTCTTGCTCACTGTCGTACCTGCACAACAATGTCCACACCAAATTTTATGAGCGTGTATTGCTCAAGCCAGGTAATTTGAGGTATAGAGCTTCGTATGCATCAAACTATCAAAACTCAATTCCCCAATAATCAAGGATGCCGAGGTTGTTTCGAATTGTGGCTCACAGCAATTGAAATCCCCGATGATGACCCTTCGAGCCCGACGCTTTCTTTGACGACATCTCTGCAGTCATCGGCCCCCTCTCAGACAATATCAATTGGGTATATGTCCAAAGATTTACTCACGAGATCCCGTACAATTCCAACAACAACCCATGCATATGGTCACAAGTACGCGCAAATCTGCGTACGAATCCAACAGTCACTACTCATCATCACATTGACAACATATGAAAAAACATGAAGATGTCGCAACAAAATCTACAATCTATCAAAAAGAGTTCTAAAGACTCCTCTATGTCTGAACATCTTGCCATCAGAATTCAAGTTGATTTATGGGAGCCGCAGTACTCATACGATGCAGAGCAGCGTCTGTATAAAAGATCCCAACGTCCATGTAAGCAATATTTCCATGACTTATTTGATATCGACTAATATCAAATGTTAGGTCAGTAGTAATTGGGAGAGTTCATCTGCTCACCTGGAAATATGTCAATGAACGAGTCGACGTGAATAGCGGACTTCGTACACGCTGAAATCAAACTTGAGCATAGGATATACTTTGACAAATCACGGTACAGTATAGAAATCAGAGCGTCCATATCAGCCAAGTCTGTCATTCACTTGCCAGTGAACAAGCTGTCTGGAAGTTCTAAACGTACGATGCACAATTTGCTTGGAGTTGGCGGTGTCATTTACCCCAAGTCTATTAAGACACCTCGTACAACTGTGTTCATTCATGTATGGAGACAGCTGAGCCTAAACAAAGATAAAATTCACGATCATCTACCCTGCGTAGTTCGCTCACATATACGTCCGGACAACGATTCGAAATTTGACATTGCTGTACGAACCGTTGATACCGACATAAAACTAGCCTTCATTACAAGTGAGCCCGTCAGAAAATGAAAATTAAGACCAGCCGGTTTTACATTGATGCTGTCAACTCATTCCGTACGAAGCATGCACGAGATGATCAAGAAGAGGGCATTGACTTGGTCAAAAGAGCTCGAACCGACATGGCTCATCATACTTTGTCCGACATTTCAGCTGATGAAACTTCTGTGGAGTTCGAGTCTATTGATGAGTTGGTCACACGATTGACTCATACTGTATCACCGCTGAATGACGATGCGCAGCACGAATTTGTTGATTCTGAGCACGTGAGTTCAATTGATGTGGAATTGATAGATGAAACAGAGGGCGTACGAATTGTGGATGAAGGGACACTCTCAAATGATTGGGTCATGCCCGTTTCTAATGAAGAAATGGTGGGTTTTTAGAAGACTCACAGCCTCGCCGATCATCACGCTGCAATAAAAGGTAGGATACTAAACTGCGTTGATCGGTGTTCATTATGGTAATGTACGTATTAAACTAGAAATGTTAAACCACGTAATGCATATTTTTGTACAAAATGAGCTCGTTGCACTTCATCCTCGTAGTCTTGATTGACACCATTCATCAAGTCGTCCGGAATCTAGTTACCATTCAAATGGAACTGATTCTCAAAAAAGGGTGGTTTTGTTCTAGCAATGACATCTGTCAAAAAGTTAACATTGCTCTACGAGCAGTAGCATGTTCTTACGTATTGATCAAATCTACCCACGGGATAAGGAATAAGAGACAATGCAGGTGATTGTCCAGTTTTTTGACGCTTCCTGATTTTTTGCCACAATTGAAGGTAGAAATACAAATGAGGATGTCTGTGATCCTCTTCTGTACGAAGTATGCCATCAAATCCGAAGTCCTCCTGTTGCTCGTTGCACCATGCCTATGTCTCTTCCGTGAAAAATGCCTCGATCCCAATCTCGGCTAATAGTTGCAACATTGTACGAAACAAACTAGCTATTAATACTCTTACCCCAATAAGGATGTCTGAGTTGACTTGCGATGTCTCGTAGATTTCGGCAGTCTTGCCCGGTACGACGTGTCCCCTGTTTTTTGACACTGCATCGTATGATTATTCCATAACTGCACGAACTCCGTGATCTCTGTACGAAGCATTAGACCATAAATAGCATATATGATGATAAAATCTCTATCATCGAATGTGTTCAACAGCTCTGTCGTACTTAATTCTTCTACAGACCGTACTCACCTATCAGTTGACCATGTATGTAAGATTCTCCACCAGCCTTCGACTCCTTGATCTTGTTTCCTTGACCCCCAGATATGGCAAGACGATAATCTGTTGTCTTGTTGATGAATGCGTTTTTTACTATTGGGGCCTTTGTATTAGATAGCTGTCCCATCAGACTCAGTTAACGCGCTGTGCACTCATGCAAAGAGTGCTGTTTTCACACCCATATCGGCTCGGGTAAAGAGTGGTCAAATTCCTGATGCAGAAACTGTACGAAGAAATTACTTCAATGTGCTGATGGCTGTACAAGCTGTCGGGCCGACGTATATCCAAGTTATCATCCGTGAATATGCGTCAATACAAATATAGATCTTGAACCGTTAGCTACATTCTGTCATAGAGAATTTGTACGAACCTCAATACCCATTCTTTGCAGCTTCATGTGTCTGTCAAAACACCACATGAAGTTGGGTTCAGGCACTATAAAGATCACATGATGATAGGTATTAGACTGACTGCGCTGCTGAACTTGGTCAGGCCATTGAGTTCTATAGTATTGATACAGTCTGTTTTCCCTGACGACAATACCTGCCTGAGTTCGTACAACCTCATACAAATAAGTCTTTGCGAATCCTCGTATGGCAAAACCGCGTTGGATATGTTGGTGCAACCACGCAGCAGATAATCGTAGAGCCTCATTTTGTTCTGTATCTGTATGATCACGGCGTTTCCTTCCGTGTTATAGGCGAATCATTTTCACCATCAGTTGAGTAATAGCAAGACCCGACTTTGTCAGGCTTGTCTGAATTGATTTATCTCTCCAGCCTCATACATAGAAAAGAAATTGAATCCGTGATATAACATCGTCCGTATACTGCTCCAACTGGTTTCTTCGTCGAAGATTCTATGCTTGAATTCGCCCCTTCAGTGTTCTCTTCGTACAGTTGCATCCTACTGTGGGTACTATGGTATGAATAGCAGAAGATGGATTGCCTGTTTCGTACAAATATAGGATCTGGTCATGGAACTCGTTGATATTTGATGTTGGATGGCCACGAGACATGGTGAGGAGACGAAAATCAGAATAAAATACCTCTATTGCGTATATTGAGCAATATCTTAAAAGGTATGAATATTACCAGGTGAGGTGCTTGAAAGATGTAACGTGTCAAATCAAAGCTACGCTGCCATCCATACTTACAGATTACTTGGATTAGGTAGGTTAAGCCTGTACGAGTACAGATTAAAGCACTAATCCGTACGTACAGATTGCAGACAGGTACTGATATGGAGTTTGTGTTACGTACTACACTTTGCTGACCAACCAGCATCTTTTATGTAATCGGAGTGTGGCGACTATACCTAAAATTCTGTCACGATAGCTTAGCTCTTAGCTTCCTCTCTCCTAATACTCTGTGCCTTCTGTTGCCCTGATTCTGATTCGTTTCGTACGAGTGTTGTTATCTTGTTTTCAGTACCTATCATTGGGCAGGATACGGAATTATGGAATTTTGTCAGTTACGTCCCAATGGCCCACCGTCCACGTGCAATCTTAGTTCAAAGTTGCGACGAATTCTTCCGACAACAACACTCCCGATCTCACTCTACGTATTTCATGGGGTAGAAATAGTCCGAACCTGCCCGGCAGATGCCGCAGGAGCAATCGGGGGTGCCCACCTAGCATTGCTCTTTTATATACGTCCATAGCGCCCTAAGGTACCTATGTTACCGTCACTGTCCAAAAGTCACACCCGCTGCAGAATTAGTACCCACCGAGCGCCCTGCCGACTACTAAACCTTCCATCTTCCGAAGTGCAAAATACCGTCAATCTGCGTTGCTAACACGTACAAACGAGGTATTGAATACCTCTTATTTCAGGCTACCAAATGACACCTCTGACGGCGTACTTAGTATTTTGTATACCACCCGCCCGCATCCCCGACTGCCTGTAAGCGATTGTTCATCGTCTCTACTAAGTGATTGAGTAACTCAACTTCCAGGTCCTCCCACACCTCTACAGCAGTCGTCTGGAGTAATCTAAGCGATGCGACGTTTTTCGGCATCGTAGATAGGGCTGGGCGCACTGCGCAGATGCGCTCTTTAACCAGTTTCCACATGTTTTCGATAAGATTGAGGTCAGGGGAGTACGGAGGCCAATCAACGAGAACAACCCCATTTTCAAATGCCCATGGACGCAGTCAATCTTGTACGACTCGGGCCATATATGTTGGCGCGTTATATTGTGCGTATATAGTCCCCGGCTCACATATCATTGGCAGTATCTCTTGAAGGGCTTCGATGATAACCTCGCCGTTGACTCCACCACGCTCCGAATTGTTGATGCCATGGAGACACAACAACAAGGTGCGTTTATTCCATCCAGACGCAGCTATAAACATCTGTCCGTATCGCGTTGGCTTGGCTCGTGGATGAACGTTGTGCGGTAATAATTTTTGGCCTTGTCGCCGACTATTACTTGAGAAACTTATAAGTGAAGTTGACGTCTCGTATGAGTTTCCAACGTACGCGTCAACAAAACACTCACTTCCCTCGTTCACCCTACCCTCGCTGCACATTCGACTTCTCTTGAAACATCCATCGTTTTCAAAACATCAGACGTTTATTCAGATGCGTTCGAGCAAAAAAGAGTCGTTTCTGGGCGTGTTCTTCGGTCAATTTGGGTCTGCGAAGGGCCTTGGTGTGATAAATTCCTGCGCATTGAAGGTACGTGAGAACGGTGCTCTGAGACGCGTGCCCCCAAATCTTCTCTGCTAAACTCATAGGCAAAATGAAAGGGTCTATCTCAATACACATATTGATATGCCTCTTGTCCGTATCTGTTAAAACGCAAGGGCGCCCTATCCTGAGGTAGCTATTCGCTAATTTTTGAACGCGGTACCGGCGCGCAATTCCACGCACACTCTTTTGAGAAATTCCTTCGGCAGTCATGATTTCCCTTGATTTGACGCCAGAAAAAAACTGAGTCGCGATTCTTGTTCGTTTGTGCGGTGAATACTCCTTTCTGGGGCCTTCTGGCCTGGTCGGCGTTGTGGGAGCCATTAATTGAGAAGTAAAGGTACAGTCGGGGGACAAAATTCCCGAGCTAGTGACCAAATCCGTACAACAGCTACGATTAACCACGACAGCAGAATCGCAATTGCGCACGCAAATAAATTCGTAAAAAATAAGCGACAACTGTACGATGCGCGCAATTGACTCTAGTTTTTATTGCGAGGTGTTTAGTACTTCGTATACCACCCGTTTGAAGCTATCACCGCCGCCACGCGCCGAGGCATGCTATCTATGAGGCTGTTCAACATCTCCTCATCAATCGCCTCCCATTGCTCGACCGTCGTGTCTATCAGTGAATCCAACGCCTCCTGGGTTCTCCCGAGCGACCGTAGTCTCGGATTAGCTACTTGAATGCGTTCTTTAAGCAGCTTCCATACGTTCTCAATCGGGTTTAAGTCTGGTGAGTACGGAGGCCACTCCAGGACCTCTACGCGACGCTTTCGAAGCCACTCTTTGACTATTCGAGCTGTATGAACAGGTGCGTTGTCTTGCATAAAGATCGAGTCATCGTCCAAGTTATTGGGGAGATATTCATCGAGGATCGCTCGGTAGATGTGGCTTGTAACACCACCACGTTTTGCATTGGGGTCACCGTCAAGAGCAACGATAAACGATCGATGTCCATATCGAAATCCCGCCCAAAACATCTGACTTTGACCCGTTTTTTTATATCGAGGTTGTACATACTTCGGTAATAAACGCGATTCTCCTTCGTTGCGACAAGAGGTTAGGAAATACGATCGTTATGTGGGTTTGAAGTAGGGGTACCGAACTCACCTTTTCGACGAAACGCCCACGTCGCACGATCACCCGCACCACGATCTATCGTCGACTCGTCGCTGAAAAAAACGCGTCTCCAATACTCCAATGACTTCCCCTCATGCTTCTTAGCCCATTCGAGCCTCAGTTGCGCGTGTTCTGGGGTCAGAAATGGTCTCTGTAGGGCTCGGTGGTGTAGGATACCCTTCCGCCTAAGCCACCGACGCAAAGTGCGCTCAGAAACGTGAGAACAGGCCAGTACACACAATTTGCGTATAGAAATGAACGGATCTGCTTCAATAGACCTAATTATATGTCTTTCGTCGCGTTCATTGATCTTGTGCGGCCGCCCAGACCTGTTTCCTGACCTGGCACTGTTTTGCGCGTTATAACGCGTAACTAGGCCATGTAGGGTGCCTCTTGGAATACCAGTTTTTTGGACGAGGTATCGCGGCGGTGTACCTAATTCGTACATGTACTTAATCCTCGTTCGCGTGTGAGGGCTCCATTCTGTTTTCTTGATTTTAGGAGTCGAATTGACGTTTTGCGGCATTGTGAACGACGACGAGGTTTAATTGAAGCTGTAGTTGTAAACGCGAAAAAACGCGCGGTGGGCCATTTTAGCTCGGGACTTTTGTCCCCCCACTGTAGGTTGAGTGCGAGATGTGCAGACGTGAAAATTGCGCGGGGCTAAAAAAACGGGCGGGACTTTCTGACCCCCACTTGTAAACAACGTCGTTTATAACTAAAAATTTATTTCTCAGTGCCAAGGTGCGCAACAACTGAATGAATGTTCCATCATGTACATTGTAGGCAGCTTGAAGAATTGATGTTTAATGGTGCAGTCGGGCAAGTAATTGAGTCTGTTTGAGCGCCCAGTTCAGATGTTGCGAATGCGAAGCAATGAGTCGCAAAGACTAGGAAAGTAGGAAAGTAGGAATTTTAATTTTGTCACGTCTGCATCAATGGAGCACCGTCCCTGCAATCCGCCGTATCGAACGATGTTTGACCCTGCTCGTAGTGACGATACAAACAGACCCTATGAGACCCGCGCGATCATCGCAGCATGACCTTCGTCGCCCCGTCGGGTAAAGGGGCTCTAAACAAGGCAAAAGGGCGAATCTTTTGCACCTCCAACAGTTGATTCGAAGTGAAATACAGGTAACCGTCGCTGGCGACAGACACTATGAAGCCCGTCAACATGAATACCATCACCAAGCCATAGAGCAAGAAAAGGGGGTAAAGTCGAAGCGCACGTACTCGTATCTACCCAGTTAATGCGCGGATCGCGTACGAATGGATAAGTTGTTCCATTGGCCGGGTTGAAGACGTTGATCGCATTCAGCTCGTTGTTGCCGACGTAGATCAGGTTGTTGCTATCCGTCTCGAAGCCGTCACTCACGCCCTTCTGACCGTGGTTGACGACGGACTGTAGGCAAGGAGTCAATATCTGTGTTCTTCTCACTCTTGTTGGCCTCACCTCCACGGATGAGGACCAACATGATGGAACCAGACTCGGATTTGGGATCATACCTGCTGAGCCAGAAGCTCGCTGACCGGACTTCTATCACGAAGCCGTGCCGTCGGCACGCTATACAAGTACCGTGAAGCAACCGGCCCATAAAAAAGCGTCTCACCATCCGCCGAGAGCGCAATCCCATCTGCGCCGATCGGATTCGTGGTCAAGGGTGCCCTATCGCTTTCCTTATAATAATTCGGCCGGCCCCAGATGAAGGACAGGAACTGCGGCTCACTGCGTACGGATTTCGTCGAGCCCAGATGTCGCCAGCTTTCTCCGGAGGCAAGGTCGACTACCACAATCGCATTGTCGCCTTCGGGGCTGCTGTCCGTGATATATGCGATTCCCTGACCCGATTCGGTGACTCCGGAGCGAAGATCGAAGCGTACGTCGTTCAAGTAGCTGTCTGAGCGCGCAACATCGGGCGGGAAGACGATGGTTTTGATCACTTTGTCAGTCGCGAGGTCGATGCCAACTAACTTCGGTCCGCCGTAGGTTGCAGGGAGCAAGAATCCATCCGGTGCCTGAACTCGACCGGTATCAAGAACCCACAGACGGTCAAGAGCATCGACGACGACAGATTGTACGCCTATAAAGTAGTTCTGGTAGTTCGCAGAGGCTATCTCGCGTCAGCTGAGGAGTTCAGCTGCCCATTGTCGACGGCTTTATTGTCACTTACTCGGCGGCGTGGTGGTATAGTTGATGGCACCACCTGGCGGGTGATTGATTTCGACATTGGGATAGGCCGCTTCCGTGGTCATGGAAGTGAGCTCGCCAACCGTGAATACGTTGTTCGAGCCATTGTAGACATTGTTTCTATCGAGCCCTTGTGTTTTGTCAGCTCATGGCACAAGCCTCAAGACCCTTTGAACATTGAAGTGGAGGCATTCCATCATACCTCCGGGATAATTCGAGAAAATACGGCCAGTACTCGATACCGCGACTCCTACGACGAGAATCAGCGCCCATTCATTCCACCAATGCCGTTTCTCAACCGAGAAAGACTACATACCAGTTGGCCACTGTCCATAGTACGCATGGACGACTTCCAACGGGGGGCCATAGACCTATCGCAAATAAGAATCAAGATGGTGCCGAGATAGGTATGTGGCAGTGGCAAGGGGTTCTTACACCGGGATCTGAGATGAAATCAATATCCAGGGCCGCGACACCGCCAATGACAGCCAGCGCCGTGACTCGCGAAGAGATCTTCATATTGTGGCAGTGATGAGTGCGTTGCCGATGACAATCACTTGTACCTACTCCGCGTACTCTTAAGTAAAGGGGGTTCAAGTCGTGTCGGTCTGCACTCTTAATAAGGATGATCCGCATCGCAGTGTTCTTCCCATCTTCTACCCAAGTCTCGTCACTCTCTCGACTGTAAAGGATGGCGTTTCTGCATTCCGCCTTCATGATGCATTGCTCAATCTACGTCATTGTAGAAGAGAATGTTTCTCTCGCAACGAGTTACAACATAAATACGTAGGGAGTACCGAATATGTAAGTCAACGACCCCTGTCTCTCGCCGGCTTTGGGTCGAACAGGGGTTCTCTTCACCTACATCGCCGCCGTGACTCCCAACGATGTGCGAAGTAATACGAAATAAATCCCGAGTTGCACATGAAAATAGAAGTGAAAATGTTGTCCCTCCAGCCATCAATGCGTCACAATGTCACCTCGATCACCGTCTTCATAAGGTAAAGTGACTGCCTTTCTTGCTGCCTGCATAGTTGACGTACCAATTCAATCATGATATAAAAGGTTCCGTCTCATCAGCAGCAGAAGTGCATTCGGACCAGCGCGTCGGGCAGTCTCTCCGTGCATTGCAGACGCAATTCGGTGGCTGTGCTTTATTTACAAGTATCTGCAAGGTACCCCTGACTTGTGAAATCGGTATGCTGAGTGATGGGCAGCTTCATTACTTGGTCGAGCAAAAAAGAAAAAAAGATCATGAAATTAAACAACGGCGGAACCAATCTCGTGGACTCAAGACTTCGACGACGCGTCAGCTAATTGTATTGTACGGAATAGAGTCGTGCCAAGGATGGCTTGGGCCTTGGTTGTGGACTTGGCGGTGGCATGAATTACATGAGTTGAAAACAACAATCGAAAGTCTTGTTGACTTAATAATGAGTGCAGCCCGGTCAGAGCTGATGTTCCAGTTATATTCCCACGAGCATGGTGAGAGCATCAATCTGCTGAAGGATATTCCGTGAGAGAGTGTTATGCGAATGAGACAACAAGAGGATGCCCGTTGCTAGAAAGTTACGACGGGAATGAATCAGTTTGTGCGGACGTACCATCACAACAAACGCCTTCCAGCCATACCAAGCACTCAATGCCTCAGTCTATCCGTGCAGTATTCCAATTCCGTTCAGCCGTCCCGATTCGTGCCCGTGTGACTTGTCAACCCATCGAACCAACGAAGGACCCTAAACATCTATTACTTGTACTCGTAAACATGCCGCCATCTCATTTGCTGGGGGCCGTTTAAAGGGCCTCAACCTTGGATCGGGGAGTGGATCATGACCACGACGACGACGCGCCAAGGCGGCCGTGACGACCATTCGTCATTCGAAGCGTGGCGAATACTGGAAACATATGCAGTGCCTATGCGCCGAGCGATGAGATCGTGAAAGCTTTCTTTTCGAGCAAGTCCAGTTTCTTGTTGTCAAGGGTCTCTGTCGTCTATAAATGCCCGGCTCCCTTCGACAACCTACTGCACTTACACGTTATCACCATCACTCTGAGATCTCAAGTCAACTGCGGAATACAGACACCAGAGTCTACACTTATAAAACACAATCTACAATGCACCTAACCAACCTCCTCCTCGCCTTCAGCATCGCCGCCCTAGGCGCCGCAGAAGACGACATCGAAGCGGACGACGTCCCCATCGCCTGCCTGCCAGCCTGCCAATTCACAATCGACCTCAGCGCCCGCTGTGACCGCAGCAACAGCGACGACGACGAGTACCTCTCCTGCGTCTGTCGAGCGGCCGATGCCCAAGCCCGTCTAACCGAGTGTGCGAGTTGCGTCAAGGAGAACGGGCGGTCTGATCCCGATGACAACGACGTCGCTGAGCTCGTTAATGACTGTGGCTGGAACTTTAACACGATCAATGGTCCTTGTAAGCACTTCCACCTTCCAGCTTGGATTTTCTAGTTTGAGAATCCCCTATCAGCATTCGTCATACTAATTCATTCCCATGCAGACACAACGGGCAGCACTGCCAGCGGTGGTTCAGCAACGACCACGGGCGCCATGACAGCGACTCAGACGTCCGGTCAAACCTCGACCACCGAAACCGGGACCGGGTCATCCCTTGAGACCTCAACATCGGCCGCAAATCCGGCCTCAACCAGTCCCGTTCCGACCGCCGGTGCTCCAAACGTCAAAGCTGTTGGTGGCTCACTTGTTGCCGGTTTGGTCGTGGCGGCTCTTTTGGCTCTCTAAATCAAGGTGAAGGATCGAGATTGGACATGTATCAAAAGGCGTTAGTGTCACGCAGGGGGAGAAAAAGACAAGTCAAACGCCAGTAATGAATCAGAACAATCTCATTGCCCCCGTCCGCAAACAGCCGCTTAGCATTCATGCCGCCGTAAATACAATTAATTCAAAGAACGCCGACACGTAAAACGTAAATCGTAAAAACCCATAACCCCTTCCCTCCCCATATTCCGTCAAACCCGCATCCAACCCATCATCACGCCTCCTAGAACCGGGGCTTATCCTTAATAGGCAACTCAAAGCCCGTCGTAGCCTTAAACGATGTCCGGATGTAATCCGAGATCTGCTCGTCCTTAGCCTGCTCAATAGCGTTCTCGTTGCTCTGGTCGCCCTGACCGAGGACGTGTTCTTGTACCCAGTCGATAGCTAAACAAACCAAAAAGATTAGCACGCGTCCAGGTCAAAACAGTCTTCACGAGTAGTGAAGATGAATATTTTAAGTAGAAAAAGGATAAAACGAACCTTTGTCAAGCGCATCCTCGTTCTTCTCGCTCTCAGGGCCACCGCCAGCCATCGTGTTCAACTTATGGAGGATTCCGCCGTGCTTCTCCTCCTCAACCTTTTCCTTCTCCTGCTTGCCGCCAGCAATGGCATGTAGCTTGTCCATGAGGCCAGCAGGCTTCTCTTCGTGGACAGGCTCGGGCTCGGGCTTTCCACCAGCAATAGCATGCAGCTTGTCCATGAAGCCAGCAGGCTTCTCCTCGTGAACGGGCTCAGGGACAGGCTCAGGCTTGCCGCCGGCGATGGCGTGTAGTTTGTCCATGAAGCCAGCCGGCTTCTCCTCGTGGACTGGTTCAGGGACAGGCTCAGGCTTGCCACCAGCGATGGCATGTAGCTTATCCATGAAGCCGGCAGGCTTCTCCTCGTGCACGGGTTCGGGTTCAGGTTCAGGCTTACCACCGGCGATGGCGTGTAGCTTGTCCATAAAGCCAGCGGGCTTCTCCTCGTGAACCGGCTCGGGCTCAGGCTCTTCCTGCTTGCCGCCAGCAATGGCGTGGAGTTTGTCCATGAATCCAGCAGGCTTCTCCTCCTCGTGCTTCTTGACCTCGGGCTCCTCGCCGGCGAACTTCTTGACGAAATCCATGATGTGATTTTCTAAAGACTGAGCGACTTGAATAAGAGTAATCGGAGGAAGTGAGATGTGTACGAGAAGAAGTCGAAGAAGATGACAAGAGGGGTTGCCACGTCTTATAAGTAAGTGTGGGGTGACGGGGCAAAAGTGCTGCGTCTGCCAAGCGTCGACCAAGCCATGACACCTCATTGGCCTGACTAGGCATTGCTATTACGACCTAGTAACTATTCACAACATTAGGCAGTGAGAATGGGCCATCATCGTCATCGTCAGGCCGGGAAATACGAAATCAGCTGGAGTCTACAACGGCCTAAATGCACGTCTTACCAGGAATTCACGACATTAAGCGCGCTGAATCCCGATCGCGATGATCAGCGAAACCGTCTTGAGCAAGGTCGGACAGACTATTGATTCGGGGAGCAGCATCAGTAACTCCAGCGACGATGATGAACGATGTGAATGGAGTCAGCAATGCCACAAACTACCTAAGCTGCTGTATGATCTGTCTCGCCAAGTAACCCAGTCTGTATTATTAGCCATGCTTCTTCGTGGGGAATATCGAAATGCTCGGAGATGCGGAACAAGGCCCATGCCCATGATGGACACGAAGCCCCACAACCGGTCTCCAGATCTTGGTTGATAGTGCAGAACAGACGACGATCATGAGGCTAAGCGAAAGGCGCAGTCGATACGATAAGTTGTTAGATCAAGAATACTGTAGGAAAAGAAAACACCGGGTTGCCACGCTAACACAAGGCGAGGATCATCGCAACGGGTCGAAGGCGACGACTGCGCAAAGAGCGCTCTGCAAATAATAATGAGTGCGAATGTTAGGCCTCACCAAAGGGATAGTTGAACTTCAATAGACCGTTGAGGCCACCGACCCACCCATCATCATCCTCAGAACCCTCGCGACTACTGCCCGATGAAGACCGGATCACACACGGCACACCTCCTCCCCAGCTAGAATCAGATGTCCGGCCCACATTCTCACCCTCGACGCGGATTTCCATGCCGATGGTCACGCCCGTCTTCCGTTTCCCGTCGATGCTCACCTCGAGTTCGCGTCCCCGGTTCTTCTCGCTCACCTTGAGTACCACTTTCGAGTTCAAGGGAAGGCCCAAGGGTCGGAAACTGAGACTTCGAGCGCAGATGGGCGTGATGAGGAGCGTCTTGACGAGGGGATGCATGATACTACCGCCGGCAGAGAGTGAATAAGCCGTGGACCCCGTCGGAGTGCTTACCAGGATTCCATCAGCCACGGCCTCCGTCAAAAAGTGATTGTTGACATAGACATCGATAATAGCAAGATGGGGATTAGGGCCTCGATGGATCACGAGCTCGTTGATTGCGTGGAATGCCTGTGTCATGGGCTCGCCTCGTCTGTTTGCTACCTTGGGCCCAGGTGGCATGGGAGGAACGAGCTGTTGAGGTTCAGCAGTAGAAGTGGGCATCAGTTGACCATTAATGTTGACGCCGTTGGCATCGTAGACGCCCACCCTGAGTCGGTGTCGCAGGAGGACCTTACTCCATCGTGTAGGGCCCATGGTCTTACCACGAACATTGCCCCAAGCACTATGTAGTTCGGAATGCTGCTCGTCTTCGGGCAAGCCATGAACAGCAGCCTGCGTATGAGGATCCTGCAGATCCGATACTGCGACCCTGCTGCCACTCATGTAGACCTGACGCCAGGCACTCTTGTATTCCTCGAATTTCCATTCTCCTAAGAAGCCTAAAGTGCCCATACTAAAGGACAGTATGGGCGGGACAGACGATCGCAGACTGAAGATGCTGGCGGCACGCAAGATGGTGCCATCACCACCCAGTGTCGCGACGAGGTCAATCTTGTCGGCGAAGGCCGATGGCTCAGCTGTGTATATAGGAAAAGGGAGGGACTCATGGACTTGGGAGGCAATACGGCGTTCAAACACGAGACTGATGTTGGGATACTCGCTGTGAATGTGCTTCGCAAAGGACACAGCAGACGAGATGACCAGCGGCGCATGGAGTTTGGGTACAATCAAGATATTTCGCGGCGGCTCGGGCCATTGCAGGGACAGCAGCGAGGACGTCGGGCTTTCTTTGTACAGAGGCACTACGCGAGACGGCAGAGCCGAGATATCGCGGATCTCGCGGCAACAAACAGAGGCCGAGAAGAACCGCAAAGCATGCGAAGTCGAGAGCGATAATAAGGACGAAGCTACTGGCTGTCGTCTGCAAAGCCGCTGGCGCAAAGAGCCGAAGCGGGTCTGGAGAGACGAGCGCATCATATTTCAGAAGCTGGAAGCCGTAGCTATAGCTGTATAGCGGTCGCGACAGCTGCGAGGGCGGTACTGACAGAGTTGGGAGGGCTGGAGAACTGGAAGAACTGGAGAGCTCGACGGGGGATCGACGAGGGCGTGGCAATGAGGAAAAATAAGCCAGGGCCTGCGAGGCGTCACATTATCCCCAGTTCACTCGTTGGATTCCCCCACAAAGTCCGTGTGAGGAGAAACGAGGCAAGGAAGTTACGGAGGCGAGAGAGAGGCAACTTGCGATATCACCCCATGATCCAGCTGTTGTCCTATTCGCGATCCTCCAGACGTGGATTCACTGATTCACTTGGCGATGTGCGACTCGATTCACTCAGAGTGTGCTGCGATGGCTGTCAGTCGACCAGTGCAAGCTCACATTTAGATACTTATTTTTATTTATTATTGATCGGACTGGATTATCTCCGGGATGACAGAGAAAGAGTAATATGAGATCTAACACATACCCAAAAAGAAGAAATAAGGAGAAAGGCGCAGCGGTACAAATGGGCATATCATGGTGTATTGGGTGAACATTCCAAGCAAGACCAGTCAGTCGGCAGGACGACAAGACATGGAAATGCCTTTGAGAGCCAAAACCAAAATGCGAAGGAAAAACCGGGCAGTTCTCGGAAGCTCCAACGTCACATGTCGACGCCCCACCTGCCGGCCCCGCATGAGCTATCCCTGTACGCCGACCATGCCAGAAAGGGAATCGTGCTGCAGCTGTTATTCGCCGGTGGCAGCCGGTGGCGCTCTCGAGCTTCACGTGTTGAAGTTGCAAGTCCTTCAGCACTCGGCGTGAGTCGTGAGTAATCCGTACCGCAGTAAATCGTTTTCCGTAATAAACGTACACGGAAAAGTCTTGTTGAATGATTTCACAGTTTCTATTGAGATGCCTGTAAGGTCCGGTTTCCACTAACCTCCTATTTATCCAAATAAATGCCCATGTAAAGGTCAACCCCAGGTATAGGATTCACACCGGCAACCCCTCACCTCCGTCAACCCCTCCACGGAATGGAACTCACAGTTCCAATGTAACAAAAATGGAAAACTTCCCGAAACGGTCCCCATTTCAAAACAACACCCATTTGTCATGACTTCCGGGACTCAACTCTCGTCCGTGACATGATTGGTAATAGGCCCAGGAAAGAAGGAAGAGAGATCAAAAAGCACGCTATGCCCTACAAGGCAACCATAACAGTTCTATACCAGTCTCCGCAAAATCCCCCTACCCGTCCGCTCAACGTTCTAGATCGCATAGTGGAAGCATCCGCAGTCATGATGAGGGGACATGGACTCGTCACAACCTATAAAAGGCAAAGCCACCGGCTGAAGGCGTCTTGAGAAGGCAAAGGCATCTCCTCCTTCCATCCCAATCCACCCACTCATCCATCCCCGTTCCTCCCAACCGCTACAATGGCTCAAGTCGCGCAGAAGATCTTCAACGTCGGTGTGGTCGGCTACGGGTAAGTCCCCCTTTCTCAATCTCAACAACGAAGCCCCAAACTCACCCTATCCAGCCTCTCGGCCAAGGTCTTCCACATCCCCTTCATCACCACAACCCCCGCCTTCCGCCTGCACTCCATCCTGCAGCGCAACCCCACAGCGGCATCTTCCGCCCCAGTAGACCACCCAGAGGCCAAGCACTTCACGTCCATGGAGCCCTTCCTCGCAGACGCAGACCTCGACGTCGTAGTCCTCACCACGACCCCAGAGACGCACTTCCCCTTCGCCCAGCAAGCTCTGAACGCGAACAAGCACGTCTTCGTCGAGAAGCCCTTCGTCGCGACCGCCGCAGAAGCCGACACGCTCGCGCGTCTCGCCGAGTCCAAAGGCCGCCAACTCTGCGTGTACCAGAACCGGCGCTGGGACAGCGACTTCCTAACCGTGCGCCAGCTACTCGAGAAGGGGACGCTAGGCCGCGTGTACGAGTTCGAGACGCACTTCGACCGGTACCGCGCCGCGGCGCCGACGACGTGGAAGGGTGCCCTGCCGATGACGCAGGGCGGCTCAGCCCTGTACGATCTAGGCACGCACCTAGTCGACCAAGCCTACGTTCTCTTCGGCATGCCGCGCGGCGTCTTCGCAAAACTAACCAGCCAGCGCGAGGGGCGCGTTCTGAGCCCAGAGGATCCCAACGTGGAGCCGGACAGCGTGAACATGCAGCTGTTCTACGCGAACGGACTGATCGTGCACGTGCGCATCGGCGTGATGAGCGCCGAGACGCAGCAGCAGCGCTTCTGGGTCCGCGGCACCAAGGCGACGTACCACAAGAACGGCCTCGACACGCAGGAGGACCAGCTCCGGGGCGGCATGAAGACGACGGACAGCAAGTTCGGGCGGGACCCCGAGGCCTTCCACGGCCGTCTGATCAAAGTGGGCGAGAACGAGCAGATGAGCGAGGAGGTCTGCCCCAATGTCGAGCCGTTGACATACGGTAAGATCTACGAGCTTTTCGGCGAGTCGTTAAGAGGAAATGGCCCCGTGCCTGTTCCTGCTTTGGAAGCGCGCGACGTCCTGCGTATTCTTGAGGCTGCTAGGGAGAGTGCCATGAGCCGTCGCGAGGTCGAGTTGTCTTAAAGTGTTTCGTAGTCTTATAACCTGTATATATTCTAATGATCATGCCATCGAAAACACACTGCCAGTATTCCGTGATAACTTACCTACATGCACACTTTACGTGACAGAGATTCATATAGCTCGTACGAAGACCTGTGGTGTCTAATTAGCTTCGATTTCCAGACTTACCTACTATTGGCACAGATGGAAAAACCCAAGAGTCCGAATCGACAATCGATGATCACCAACGGTCGACAGGTAGGGAGTCGATATCCTTGGAGCATGGCTTGGTATGGTCAAATTCACAGTTGAGCGAAATGGTATCAGATAAAGGGGTTCACGAGAGCGATTGTATAATCCGTATGAATATCCATGGCGTCTAGCAACCCTGAGAGCCTGTGTGAACCGTGCCAATTACCCTTCGCATGTCTTGCGCCGCAGCCGCACGGAATACTCCATTTCCGATATAGAATGCGTTTGAATTAAGTGTACTTCATAACCAGCACGCGACTACAAGTACAGACCCTCGGGCTCACCCTCCTGTTTAGTGCGGAGCACCCTTTCTCTCGCCGCACGGAAGTCCGCCATTTGGACGCGCATACGGCGCTCGCGCAGGGCCATAAGACCTGCCTCCGAGCAGATGGCTTTGATATCAGCACCAGACAGGTCGTCCTTCTGGCTGATAAACTCATCGAGATCGACATCCTCGTTGAGGCTCATCTTGCTAGTGTGCAGGTTGAAAATCTTGCGCTTCGTGTTCTGGTCCGGATTCTCAAACAGGATCTTACGGTCGATACGGCCCGGTCGGATCAACGCCGGATCTAACGTCTCTATCTTGTTGGTGGCCATGATGACCTTGACGTCACCGCGGTCATCGAATCCGTCCAGCTGATTGAGGAGTTCCAGCATAGTTCTCTGGATTTCGCGCTCTCCGCCCGATGTAGAGTCATATCGCTTGGTACCAATAGCATCAATCTCATCGATAAAAACAATAGAGGGCGCATTTTCGGCGGCAACCTAAAGTTTGAATACTGTTAGCCGAGTTGCAATGAATGTCGAAACCAAAAAGAAGAGCAACTTGCCTGGAAGAGCTGGCGGACTAAACGAGGACCGTCACCCAGATATTTCTGGATCAGTTCGCTACCAACAATGCGCAAGAAAGTGGCCGATGTCTGGTTGGCCACCGCCTTGGCCAGCAAAGTCTTGCCGGTACCGGGAGCACCGTAGAGAATGACACCTTTGGGAGGCTTGATACCCATTTCCTCGTACAGCTCAGGGTGCAATAGGGGTAATTCGACAGATTCTCTGACTTCCTGGATTTGTGTCTCCAGACCACCAATATCGGCGTAAGACTCGGTCGGGGCCTTATCTAACTTCATGACATTGACGGCAGGGTCCGTATCATCGGTGAGGACACCAACAATAGAAACAGTCTTGTGGTGTAGTAAGACGGAAGCGCCTGGTTCGAGCAGATCCTTGTCGACGAAGCTCATGATACTAACGTAGAACTCCGGACCAGTAGTGCTCGATACAATCGCGTGATCATCATCGATCATCTCTTCGAGAGTGCCAACTCCCATGGGGCTGCCGCGTACATCGTCGACCCGTCCCCGTTCATCGGCCAACCGGTCACCCGACTGAACGTCACCGGCCTCGGCGTCGAGTGAAGGATCGGAACTGTCCTTGGTCTTCGCCGCCTTGCGCAAGCGCTCCTGGTTCTCGACATATTCCTCTTCGAGCAGCAGGTGGTCATGGATGCGCTGCATACGGAGCAAACGAAGTTTACACCTACTCGTCGGGTAAACAGCAGGGAGTTTGGCAGCGGCGGAGGTACCGGCAGCCTTTCTCTTCTTGCGGCCGATGCGGGTGGTAGGTCGCGGCGGTGGTTCGTACTTGGGCTTCTCCTTCTGTCAGAATGAGGATGTGTTAGATGGAATAACACGGTCATCTCTCATTACAATGTATGAGACTGATATGGCGGATGGTCATCATACCTTCTTGTCCTTGTCATCCTTACTCTTGCCATCCTTGCCATCTTGGCCAAAGCCCATACCAGACTGGTTTTGACCCTAATAGAGAAACATGTTAATCGAAAGCGGAGAGCGGAGAATGGGAGAGAAAGAAAGCGATGGAGAGATGGGTGGCGACGATGCTCAGACGACAGGGCTGGGAAACAGACTGACCATCTTGGCTCGATGTGTTGCGAGACGGGGCCGCAAGCCTAGCAGAGAGGTTGTGTACGAGAGTCACTGGAATAGTCGAATTAAGAAAGGTCGAAACAAATATAATATCGAGCAAACCGATGTTTGCTTTTGGCGCGGTGGTCAAGGCTTGGTAAGAAGTGTGTAGGTAGATGGAGAGGGAGATGATGGTAGTTGGCTGGAAGCTGCCCACCCGTCAATCGCCTGGAGCAATGAGCACAGACAACGCCGTAGCACGGATTACCTACGCTGGATTTCGTAATCAGGCATCAACCGGCAACGCGTGCAGGTGCTATGGGTGGCAGGTTGCTCCGCCGCAACTGCCCAATCCTAGGATCGATAGGGACCTTGGTGGGTTATGGTGGCACTACGAAACAGCTCGAGTTGAAGCTGACAGTAGCGCAGCTGCCGGCCAGCTGGATTAGCTCCTCCACTCAGCTGGCGGACAGGCAGTACCACAGCGAAAAGTACCGACCCGAGTTACCACTATGTGCAGGTACCTTCAAATAGGTACCCGATTCGAGGTGAACAATTCGACTATCGAGGACATACGTATAGCTAGCACTTACTGTACAATTATTCTGGAGATGGTTATCTAGAGGCTGAAGCCTCACATCCGTCTCCCTCCTCTCTATTTCGTGTTCCTGTTGATATCTATATTTGTGCAGGTGGACTCTCATACCCATCTGCTTTCCCGCCTTTCCCCTCCTGGCCATCTTTTCTGCTTGGCCTTGTTTGCTCTGTCCTGCAGTTTCGTCCGCGTAACTTGTCAGGCATTTCCATCCGCAAAACCGACTTTTTTTTCTTCCTTTGCGCCAGGAATAATTCCTATTTCGTACCTTTTTTTTACAGACAAGATGCAGGCCTTCCGTCACATGCGCCCCGGCGCTCTGCGCCAAATCTCCAAGCGCGCCTACAGCTCCTCCCCCTACGCCCAGACCATCGAGAACCTGCGCATCAACAGCGACACAAAGGTCCTCTTCCAGGGCTTCACCGGAAAGCAGGGAACGTGAGTAGACAGCTGTCCAACTTGCTGGCTTGCTTGCCTGCTTTATTGTCCCATCCTTATTCCTACCCTCGTTAACACGCCAGACGTGCTGACCCAAAACTCTGCACACGATAGTTTCCACGCCGAGCAGGCCATCGCCTATGGTAAATACATACAACCCTTGACCACGACTTGACGGTGCTGTGCTGTGCTGGGACTGGATTGTTTGCGCGATACTAGGGTCTGACACACGTTTGCGACGCAGGTACAAAGGTTGTTGGAGGCACAAACCCCAAGAAGGCCGGCCAGGAGCACCTTGGTCTTCCTGTCTTCGGAAATGTGAGGGAAGCTGTCAAGGAGACCGGTGCTACTGCCACCGCCATCTTCGTGCCGTAAGTCTTGCGCACTTCAACACGAAACGCAAACCACCATATGCAGATCGCTAAAATTCAACTGGCAGGCCCCCGTTGGCTGCTGCCGGTATCGAGGAGGCTATCTCTGCCGAGATTCCCCTCGTTGTTTGCATTACCGAGGGCATTCCTCAACATGGTATGGCTTTCACAACGCCCACTTTCTCAGCTATGAAGCTATGAAACTAAACAGGTCCCTTAGACATGGTCCGCATCACCGACATCCTTAAGACACAATCCAAGACTCGCCTTGTCGGCCCCAACTGCCCCGGTATCATTGCGCCCGGCCAGTGCAAGATCGGTATCATGCCCGGTTTCATCCACAAGCGCGGACGCATCGGTATCGTCTCCCGTTCCGGTACCCTGACTTACGAGGCCGTCAACCAGACCACACAAGCCGGCTTGGGTCAGTCGCTCGTCGTTGGTATTGGTGGTGACCCCTTCAGCGGTACCAACTTCATTGACTGCCTCAAGGTCTTCCTCAAGGACGAGGAGACCGACGGTATCATCATGATCGGTGAGATCGGTGGTTCGGCCGAGGAGGATGCCGCCGACTTCCTGCGCGAGCACAACACTGTCAACGGCGGCAAGCCCGTTGTCAGCTTCATCGCCGGTATCAGCGCACCCCCCGGACGACGCATGGGTCACGCCGGTGCCATCGTCTCCGGTGGCAAGGGTGGTGCCGACTCCAAGATCCGGGCCCTCGAGGCCGCGGGTGTCGTCGTCGAGCGCTCACCTGCCGGCTTGGGTCGTGCCATGCGTGAGGCCTTCGTCAAGCGGGATTTGCTCTAGATTTTTGCCCCTAAATAACAAACACACAAAAACGGAGATGTATAATACCTATAGATAAAGGTTTCCTCTGGCATTTGGTGGCACTTCCCTTTTCCGTTGTTTCTTTTTCCACAAGTTTTTGCTTTTTCGGTCTGTGACATGGTTTTTTTCATTTTTCAACTTGTTTCTATCATATCCAGGAAAGCATCCGAACCTGTGGCTCACTCAGGGCTGAAGCAAGCATTTGCAAGACATTGCACCATTGAGAGTTACCGTCGACAAGGACGATATGTATGGGAGTTCTCGCAAGGACTGGACATTATCGGTTTGCAGCTCTATAATGAGCCCATTAGGTCCTAATACCGAGTTACTATACCGATTCACACCTCTGTTGCTGACTGCAAGCATGTTTGTCGGGCATGTTGCCCCTATTCCGTGTTTTACGGGAAACACTGGTAGCTCACAACTCATGGCTGCTGGTTCGTTTAGGACTGCCTAGATTGGCCATAAGTTCCGAGTGCCCCTATTAGGCAAAGGGGTATTCTAGGTATTGTAAGAATTGTTTTTGATTTCATTCAGAATCCCCTTGATAGATGTATATCCAAGGATACAGATTGTTTGCCTTAAATGCCAACTACATAAGGTAGCTACAGCGCAGGAATCTACTCCACGACGAGCGCATTGCAGCCGCGCCCGCATCGCCTAATGCGATGTCATCGACAGACCTTAGGTACTGGCGCAAGTCAGGGCCGGACGCTCAGCAGTGAGCTGGTCACGGACACACCATCCGTCACAACCAGTATTCAATTTGCGCCGCACAATATCCCGCCTATATAGCGCATCTCCGCGAGTAAATTTCAAGACTAAAAACTTTTCCGCGAATTCTCATCAAGGTTCCTGCGGCCGTCCATCAAGCCACTTACTCATGTAGGGACCATCCAGCCAGTACCCGAGTTTCTTGTAATAACTGCGGACACCCACACCACTGATAACACTAATCTTGACACTCTCATGCTCCTCGCGCGCAATGCGTTCCGCTTCCTCCATCAGCAAGGTACCGAAACCCTGATGCTGGAAGTTCTTCGGGTTGCGCGCGTGTATAGGCACAGCCGTACCATACACATGCAGTTCGCGAACCAGACTAGTTTGCTGGCCCGTGAGCTCTTCCCGATAGGTGTATTTCTGAGTACACTTCCTCAGTCTGAGGAGACCAATCAAGATGTCCTGTTTAGGGTCTTCGTAGGCGAGGAAAGTCTCCCAGCCGCCATTAGCCGTGTAATCTCTTCGCACGAGCTCGATTTGGTTCGGCCGTATCTTGTGCTTGACCTCGTTGATACCGACCTCGCGCGTTCTCACATCACGGCAGGTCGTGCCGAAGTCCTTCATGCGCGCTAGAGCGAGTTCTCTCAGGTTTCCGTTTTCCACGCCGGAGGTGACTAACGGCATGGGAATATCTCTTTGCACGCGGTAAATTCTTGTCCATGGGGGTACCAGGGCCAAAATACGTGCAACAATGTCGATCAGGGCATTCGGTGTGTAGTTCTGATATCTTCCCGTTCGCCAGAGCTCGTAAAGTCCAGTGCCGCGAATGACGAGCGTGGGGTAAATCTTTAGACCGTCGGTTCGGAAGGCTGGGTTCTCGAAGTATTCGCGGAACTGGTCCAGGTCACGCTCCATGCCGACGTTGGGAAGATCGGGCATCATGTGAGAGACGACCTTGAAGCCGGCGTCCTTGGCCAGGCAGAAAGTCTCGGCGACGGCGGCCACAGTGTGACCTCTGTTGGTGTCGCGAGCCACATCTTCGTATAGAGACTGAACACCGATCTCGAGTCGTGTGCAGCCGTATCGCAGCATGTCGGTAAGATGTGGCTGCAAGCAGTAGTCTGGTCTCGTCTCGATAGTAATTCCAACACACTTGACGTTACTCATCTCACCAGCCTCAACCGCCTCGTCCACGTTGTTCGTCTGGTATCCGCTGAGCGCATTGTGTAGCTGGGAAATAAACTCCTCTCGGTATGGAACAGGCAAGGACATGAACGTTCCTCCCATGATGATGTACTCGACCTTATCGACGGAGTGTCCAAGGGATTTGAGCTGGTCGACACGACCACGAGCCTGCTCAAAGGGGTCGTAACGGGCACGGATAGCGCGCATAGAGGTGGGTTCGTATCCAGTGTAGGACTGTGTGCTGTATTCGAAATCGGAGTCAGGGCCACCGGGACAGTAGACGCAGATGTTGCCGGTGTAGGCAATGTGAGGGCAGCGATGTGGCTTGCACATGACAGCAACGACGGCAATACCCGAGGAAGTGCCTAGCGCAGTTGGTCAGCATACAGGCGCAGCGCAAGATATGCGGTAGATATGCGAAAGAGACGCGCGAGACGCACGGATCGGCTTTGCGACAAGCTTGGGCATGATATATTTTTTGTAGTGCTCGGGAACGGCGGCGATGATGGCAGTAAGAGGCGGGATATTGGACAGCTTGTGCTTCCTGGACAGCTTGGTGCGCAGGCTGTTGAGGTTAATGTCCTTCCTGGGGTTCTTGGGGTCCTTCGAGGCTTCGTGGTCCTCGATCAGGACGTTTGCTATGTCGGCGCAACATCGCAAGAATCGCTCATTTTCGGGAGGCAGATTGGCGTCTTTCTTTTTGCCGGTGGCGGTCGCGGTCACCGTCATGGTCGCCATGGCGGGCTGCTCTTCTGAGAACTCCAGACAATGTTTCGAACGATATTTCGTACAAAGGGTTCAATTCAAACAGGGCCAGCCGATTGTCCCAGGATATGTTGTGTGGATATCAGATTATGCGATGCATGAACTTGAGAAGGCGAAACGAATGTCGAAAGTTGAAACATCGATGATGGTGGGGTTACTGGATAGCGCCGACCCACTGCCGGTGGGCTGGGCCATTACGGAATAATATTCCGTATTCCGTGGCTGTCAGCACGATACCGTACGTAACCGTTTTTCCCGTAATCGATACGCAGTTTTTGGGCAAAGTCCTGCTCCTAAATCCGTACAGAATACGGTATATTTTCGGATTACGGATTTATCACGGATTACCGTACGCTTCAGGTGGGATGGGATCCTCGCATTCCGAGCTCGAGGTCTAAAGTAGACGATGATGAAAGCACGGTTGCTGCTGCACTCGGCACTCTCAAAAACATACATTCCCGGCATGGATGCCTGCCTCTAATCTGCACTGATGATTATTCCGTAACAGAGCAGCTTCTCTCCCTGTGACCGTCCTGTCATACCTCACGGATTACTTATGCCCGTTCCTTACGGAATAATACAAACATTACTTCGTGCTCAAACCACATCCTCAACTCCTCCTTCCCCTTCAGTTCTCTTGTTGTTGTTTTGTGATTGATCGAATAAAAACACCAATCCTCTTTCTTCATCTTGAAACGCCATTCCGTGTTATCAGTCGTGTTCCATTCCCGCTAGTGTCTCCCCATCATTCCATTCCCATTCCGTAATCCGTACTTATTCGCCCTACAGCTTCTAGACCCCTCCCCGCCGGCTTAGCAAGTCGTCACAGCTCGCGCTCTTAAAACTAGCGTGCGAAACCACTCCGACTGTGAATCCATCCTGGGAGAGCTCGACAGTTCAGGAGTTCGTGAGGAGTGTTGTCGCCCGCTCACAGTTAGCTTTGGATCGTGCCTATCTATCGCCGTGGTCCTGTCCATTCGAATACTGCATCGCCAGCCCCACCATCCCACCACATCCCACCACTCCACCCTCAGAAGGACCTGGTTGGCATCGCGGAACGACAACAAGCACCTTCAGCTCTTGCAAACCTCGCCGCCGCCATGTCGTCCAGCAGAATACGCCGTGTCGCCAAGGAGTTGAGCGACATGGCTGCCGATGCCAACAGTTCCCAGATCACAGCCGAACCTGCCGATGCCAGCGGCGACTTGACACACCTCAAGGCCCGCATCCCTGGGCCTCCCAGCACGCCATACGAAGGTGGTTTCTACATTGTCGATGTGAAGATCCCGTCAGAGTACCCCTTCCGCCCGCCGATCATGAAGTTCGACACCAAGGTCTGGCATCCCAACATCAGCAGTCAAACTGTGAGTCGTGCCTCGTACTCGTAACCTGGCCCCTACATGGCCCTCCGCTCTTCTTCTACATACCTTCGCTGCTTATAGTGCCATGTTCCTTGTTAACCGACTGAAACTCCCTAGGGTGCCATCTGCCTCGATACTCTTGGCACTGCCTGGTCTCCCGTCCTTACCATCAAGTCCACACTCCTATCCCTCCAGTCTCTGTTCGAGAGCCCCGAGCCGAAAGATCCCCAGGATGCCGAGGTGGCCAAGATGATGATCAATGATCCCGAGGGATTCAACAAGAAGGCCCATGAGTGGGCAGTTCTACACGCCGGGGCTCCGCGAAACCCCAAGTTCCACGAAGTAAAGCCTCGCACCATCGTCACGCCACGCGAGAGAGTCGACGACAGCCGGTAAGGTCACGTGTCACTGTTGTGGTCAAAGAACATGGAATACTAAGCGTGCTACTCTCTTTACAGATACCAGGGCTACAACAAGGACCTTATCAACCGATTTGTTAGCATGGGCTTCGATATCGATCGAGTCGTCGAGGCTTTCCAATACGTCGGTATCGACACATACGGAGGCGAGGACATCGAACTGGAACCCGAATACATGGGTGACATTACTGCCCGATTGCTCGGTGAGCCCTAGTAAACTCACCACGGACAGTTGACCACAGCATGGCTTGGTATGGCTCCGCCACCTCTTTGTCCCCTCTGGTGATGGAGATGTTCTCCCTAGACGAGTTACAGTCTCCTATTCACAAGCTCACCCCTATCCATACGTACAAGCCGCGCAGTGATAACCGGTATGGACATAGGGCTATAAGTATGAACAAAACTTTGAGAAGCATGGAAATGGTTACAGGCGTTGCATCGGTTTATCAGGAGTTGTGCATTTGGATGTTCCATACAGTTGCTTTAGTCAGCGCTCTTAATATACTGGATTAGCTGCCTAGGCCTTCTCTATCCGTTTTCCTCTTTGCCAGAGTAGATACTCACGGCCTAATGCTGATCTAGGTACAGACTCGCTTGAAATTATGTTGGGGCGATTCGTTCTACAAGCAGAGGAGACGAGTGCAATCCCATGACCCCCTTTGCAGCACGCATCGAACCACGTAGCGCTCAATGAGGACTCATGAGTGAAGGCATATTCAGCAAAAAGGGGTTGCAAAGCGAGCGGAAGAGTTCCCAAGATAAAATGCTGATCTTCAACATTCGTCCTCCAGCAAGTTAAAATCATAATCTATCACTGTTACCGCCAACCCAACATTGAAATTCGACTTTCCCGCCATCGTCGCCAGATCCGACATACCCTTAATAAGCACAATAGAGCCCCTATCTTATCCCGTACCAACGCCTCAAGTAAAACATATCCTCAAATCCGCCATCTCTCCCCTTTCTCCGAATTAAAATGCAATTGCGCCAACCCCATCAACTCCCCGTTTCCTGTAAAACCTTTAATGTTGTGTGAACAACGACTCAACCCATCCAGCACCTCAAAACTCCCAGGTATCACCAACTCTCCACAAACAAGACAACCCCAACTCCATACCCAAAACCAAGGCCCCGTAACAAGCAATGTCCTTGCCCATCTTCAAAATCACATCTTCAACCTAGCACCGCCTCTGGTCCGCAGTACCCTCCTCCCCAGCACGACTCCCATCGTTAGGTTCAAGGCTCGAAGAAACAGACCGCGTATGTCGGCCACCAATTATACTAGGGAAATCTTCCTGCCAATGGGAGGTGAATGGCGCCGAGTAGCACATCAGGGGGCGCGGCGTATTGCCGGCCGCAGTAGTCTGGCCGCCAGATGCGGTCTCGTGGAGAGTGCGGGGGTAGGTGTAAGCGGTTGGCGGCTCGATTGCGTGAGGCATGATTGATGCGTTTGTGAGTTTCGTTTGCGGGTTGGTGTGGTGATGGCAATGATAGTCTGATTGAGATAATTGTGTTTGATAGATGCAGTCCAAACCTCAAGACCATCTCGATCTCCTGCTCCCATCTTATATCCTCTCCGACGAAGTTACCACAAAATATCTAATTATATGACAACTACTTAGACGGATTACAGTTCTCAGCACATCGTTCAGTTCACCTGTCAAGACCACGAATCCTTCACCACATATCCATAGGTTGCGGCACGCGAACTTCCCGAAGCAGGGGATGATCGAGAACCGAGCCTTACTCCATCCTAGCCGACAGACGCGATCCCGAATTCGTGAGAACGGATATACCTACCATATCCGGTGTACAAGCGACTCTAATTACGTCCCAATATCTCTGCCAACTTGAAATGATAAGCGCGGCTCAACACCACCGATCCTGCGGATGTAACAAGCCCTAGGCCTTGACGTCGTAGATGGACTCTAAAATACCCCTCGAGACTCCTTCTAGTGTCCATGCTGAGCGTTACATCGGAATTGGCGAGCGCTTAGCGGCTAAATGCGCGAATGGAGGCGCGGCTGCCGCTTCTTGAAGCACATGAGCCTGGTTCTCGTACGACGTATTTTGGAGGTGGTCTGGATGTAAGGGATGGGCTGGTGAGATGGCACAGCGCGGAGAAAGAGGTTGTCAGCAGATGAGGCTCATGGTGATGCTGATACGGATCGCCAGGGGAGACTATGCCTCGACCTCACATAGTCGTAGTCGAGGTGAGGGAATAAGTCCAAATTCATATTGCATTACAACTGCGCGGTGTAAGTCTCGATGTGATCGAGGATGTTATTTACGCGACTCCCGTTGCGGGAAGCATCGTGATGTGTGATAGCATTTAAGCCGTGATGTCTCAACAACAAACTGTAATGAAGCCCTAGGGGCTGAATACCTGTACGGATATCGTAGGCTTTGTGAGAACGTAGCCGCCAACCCTTCCTTTCATCGAGCCAATTCAATGATGATACCTTCCAAAGGCGCGGAACACTACGGACACACCTGTGGGGCCTGTGGTCCCGATTGGATGGCACGCTAACCCATAAGAATGCTAACGCATTTTCGGAGCTAGCCAATTACGTTAACCGTGCCTAACCGGGGGTGATCATCGGACAGCCGCGTACGGAACACATGCCAGAAATATCACAGCAAACGATGCTTGATATGCGGATTAACAATAAGAATAGATCACAAATACGGACGAATTGTAACCTGTTCATACGTAATGTTGATCGTAGGTACGCTTGTGTCTATCGTGGTCCTCCACCGAGAGGAATCATCGTGGCTTTCGATCTTAACTTTAGCGTGGTTAAATCGACAGGGCCACCTGCCTAACACGGAATCCCATCCCACACGGCTGCCACCGGGAAAATCCTCCGATGAGACCTATTTTTCCAGGTCAGGTACGTGTTTGCGAGGTGTGTTTCCCGATTCATACACAGCGTGGCAATGAGCATCGACCTACCAATTCCGTGCAATTGGCATGTGAATGAATCCATTTCTCACGGAATAAACAAAACTAAGTAATTCACTGCCTAGCCTGGTTAGTCAGGTCTGCATTAAGCTTATTACCAACACGGTTAGCGTAGATCAAGTGCCCCTCTAGCGTTCAATCCACCTAAAATAGCCCCGCTAGCACATGGCTGTAGCCGATCGCGGCTTAGCGCACTCCACATGATGCAATTGCACTCCGTGCCTCCTCTCCTTTGCGCAGGGATTTCTTGGAGGAAACATGCCACTGCTCGATTTTCTGACAATGCTCATTGGTTTCTCTCTCCCTCATCATCCATACCGTTGATTCAAGCCGTGTCTCACCCACATCACGGAGTACTCCGTACGGAGACACATTATACCTACAACCTACAAGCCATACTGCGCGTTAAACCTAAGCAATACCACCTCACCCGATTATCGTCGCCATTGGTTTTCCGGATGTGGTATCATCAGGAAAAGAACATGTCTCCCAGCGATGATGATGGCCGCAAACCCATGACGGCGAGAGCCAAGGCGCGTGCCTACGACCTCTACGCCTACGGCCAGCACCACCTCGATCGCTTCGTGTCGCCATCGAGGCGCGAGGAAGCCGTCAACTCCATCACCGCCTTCGCCTCTAAGCGGCCCCTGCTCTCGGTACGTCCTCACCCTCGGCACGAGACATACGGCATGAAATCCGTATTCCATACCTCCCTACACCACATCTACAAATACACATCTGATCTAAATACATCCACACTAACTCTGGCCCATCGCCCCATGGGCGACACGGCACATCCAGCTCCTCCTCGCCACAAACCTCCTCTTCGCGCTTCTCCCAACCCTCCTCTTCACCGGCTTCCTCCTCGCCACAATCTCCATAGCCCTCTTCTCGGCACTCGCCTTCATCCTCTTCTGGACAGGAATCGCCCTCCTGTTCTTCGTCCCAACACTCTTCTTCACCGTATTCCTCGCCCTCCTCGTCTGGGTCTGGGCCGTCGGCACCTACATCATCGGACGCACCCTCTACAACCGACTACCGATCCGTTTCCAAGCCTCGGGAGACCGGAAAGTAATTTTCCACCACAAGGCGGGCGGCGGCGATTCGAACGATGGGTTCGAGGCGATCAAGGCCGAGGTGAGCGATGCCCGCGAATAGGTAACCAGTGGGATTGCGCGGGCCATGATGAGGATCTAGTTATTCCTGATCGAAGAGAGCGTCGTGACGTTATTTTCGCCCGGGTTCTACCGGGCCTTTTTTTGAGCCGCCATCACAGTCCATCGGTGTTGGCGTTCGAAGTTATAGGCATTTTGGAACGAACGGGAATGTGGCAGAGATACCCCCCCTTAGCCGGTGTCACGTTTGGTTGGTTGTATGAATCGTTTGTGGGATGATGACTACGTGAACCGGTGTGTAATACCTATTGTCGTCTTCGTCTCTTGATCCGTAATACTTTGTTTAATCCGTATTGTGCATTATTGAGCAGATTGCTATCACCAGCCGACCGGACCTTATTACCCAAGCATGGCAAGTGATAACTGCAAGACTCCTGTCTGTCTATTTGGGTCTGTCTATTACTATGTCCTCCAATGCGTCGAATCAACCAGAGATATACCCTCTAATCTATGGATTGCCTCTGTTCCGTACGTACGGGCCCGGGCCGGAGGCCCCTTTATTTGCCGCCGGAGAACGACACGACGGCCCATTTTCCGCTCCAGGCCCACTTCCGGGATCCGCTGTCACCGCCTCCGCCCTCCATCGCCCGGAGTTTCTCGTCTTCGCCGGGCTGGAGACCCACCACGACGTCGGCTTTGCAAGTACGGAGCGCAAGGATGTTGACGCCTGATCCGGGTCCAAGAGGGCCGATGGCTTCTGTGAATGGCGTCGTGGGGTCCCAGGCAGCCTATTACTTGCTGTCAGCCAGTCCATTTCCCACCATGCACAAATAGGAGATAGAGATACTCACATCAGCAGTTAATTTACGGTAGTTCAAATCGCCCTTGAATATAACAAGCTCGCTCGACTTCAGATCATAGAACAAATCCTTCTCTTCAGCCGGCAGTCTCCAGAAACTGCCCGCATGCGTCCAGAAGCGGTTCGGGCGTAGAATGAGTTGGCCCTCGGCATGCATATGAGCCCATTCTTGGTAGAGGAAATGGAGCTCCGATTCTTCCTTTTCAGACACGGGTAGGGGTGTCTTATCTTGGACCTTCTCGTCTTCTGAGGGTGTCTCGTAGAAGGACTTGGGATTGCCGAGTGCGCCAAGCAAGGCGACGAAATCACCAGGCAAGACGTCGGACACGAACCAGGGAACACTCTTGGGATGCAAGACGACGACAGTGGCGAGGCCGGATCGCAGGAGATAACCGGCGAGGATGAGGTCGACGTATAACTCGAAGCCAGCATTGTCAAGCACGATGTCGACGCGTCGCTCTTTCTTGCCCTCGCTCTTCGCCTTCATGAGGACCTCGTAGGCGGCGCCCAAATCATTAACCAGAATGTTCTTCTCCGACGCCTTCCTGGCGTTGGAACCCTGCAGCTTCTGAATATCGTCGTAAGTCAAGCTCGTGAGAAGGGACAGATCGGTGGCGTTTCCCCAGAGACAAATCTCGCACATCTCGATGAACAGCAACTTCCGCGCCTCATCGTGCTCGTCGCCCGTCTTGCCCTTATCAGCCTCCATCTGCGTGACGAGGTCCTTGTAGCGCGCGGCGAGCTCGAGCACAGCGGGACGCGAAGAGCGGAAGGTATTGATCTTCTGGCGGGCGAATACATCGTACCGCTTCCAGTGCTCCGACAGCGCGAACGATGTGCTGATGCGGCGGTAGAGGTAGCATTCGCAGAACAACCACGGTGCACTGAACCATGTCGGGGCTCCCAACTGCTCGAGTTCCTCGTTATACAGGGCAACGTCTGGGAAGCCGTCGTCGCGAATCGGTCTACGGGTGAGGTTATCGCGTCAGACAGAGCCCAGCGTCGCATCACTTCGCTTCGAAACACACAGCACAAGATCGTAGGGAAGAACACGCACGTAAGCTTTCTGTCGTGCTGCATCTCATATTTCAGAGTCGCGAGCTCCTCGACGATCTTCTTCCCCTCATTTCTCTTCTCGGCATCGTCGCATTGGGCCACAGTCCGGTAGGTGTCGTCGATGGCGCCAGTCTGTTCAGATCAGATCAATTGGTCAGAAGGCACCGCGGTCGGTCAAGGAGAGGCGGTTTGAAGTGTTGAGACGAACGATGATGACGGGCCATCGATCCCGGGCCGAGACGTAGGCGAAGGACGTCACGTCGCTGGTCAGGTAGGGGGCTGGTGGGTTGTGTGGTGTCAGTCAACCGTATACGCAAACACGTACTGTGATACATTGAATTCATCTCTACCTACAGGCTTTCATGTCGGACTCCATGGTTGCTGTGTATATGGGATGAATGGCGGAGTACTAGTGCTCAATGCAACGACGGCCCAGCCAAGATCCAGTCAACGCCTTTGATGGCCCTCCTCGGCTCCGGTCGAGATGATGAGATGGCGGGGCATGAGCGCGATAAGCGATAAGCTCGACCCGTTGCCGCGGGGCAATGCGGGACCATTCCATCCAATTTACATTGCTTCTTTGGGTTAGTAGGATTCCTCAAGAAACTCCCACTAATCTACAGTATGGATTGTACAGTTTGTGATTCACAGCACTGTGCCTTAACACGATCATCATCGATGCCGTCGATTGAAACCCCTCTTTTTTCTCCTTGCTGCCTACCTATAGGCAACGAGTATCCGGGATATGGCGGTTATTTCATAGGCAGACGTCTCGGAGACTGATGCATATCTGCTGTTGTTATACCTGAAAGCAGTCATGCGCAGGGAATTCCTCGAATGAAGCCGAGCGCATCTGAGACTCGAGCAACCAGATTCCCTTATGAATTACGAAATCGGAATTCATGTCAAGATCAGACCCGTTACGTGGTTTATTCTGACCTGCTCGCAGACTGTTACCTACAGTAACTCTCTTGTCGCAACGGGAGTAACGTTAACAGACACAGATTTGCAACCATGAGCATCCTGAGTCTGAGTCCTTCCTGAACGACACCAAGATCGGTCGAGCATGATACAAAATGAGAGTCATTACGCCAACAAACATGCGAGATTTCAGAGAATTTCGAGTAATCATTCAATAATGAGTGTGCATAATGCGTGCGTACATACGTAATATTTACATACGAGGTTGCATGTGGAATGCGACATGAAGGAGGCAGCAGGGAATGGATTCGTACTGAGATGGATTCCAATGGCAGCAAATTGTCGACGCATTGCAACGTTATAAGCCCGGCCGGGTGGTCGGGGAGGATTCTCGGTGCGGTGTAAGAAGGAGGACGGGTTACAACTTCGAATTACGGGATTAGCACAGGATTGCAGCACATTCGATTCCGTGCGACTGATCAGGCATGCGGTGAAGCTGTCTGGAGACTGCATCGACTCGGCAGTGCGGATATTACGTTATGTACGAATCTTGTTGTTCCGTATAAAACTTCATTCACGACAGTTACGAATTACAGTTAAAGACGGACGACAACGAAAGACCCGATATTGCGCTATGGTGTTCTCTGGACTACAACGTACGTCATGACAGACTCAAAAGCGAAATGTGCACATACGGGATCCATTTGTAATCCGTTTCTCTGCTTTCACGTCGGTCACGTTGATCTCGCTCTCGATCGTTACATCCACTCGAATCCTGCCGTTCCTTTCACAATCCTCGCTGACCACATCACCATCAGCTGCCAAAAACCTGGAGTCGGACCTCGGCCGAGCATGCCCACCTTTGCGCTCTTGGGAGGCGGAGGAGATGTACGAATGGAGAAACTTGTCATCACGGCATGCTGGCCCTCCGTCCGTGTAACAAAGGAATAACGCCGGGATCCTCGTATTGGCGATGCTCATGACGAGTACACGTAGCCAGTCGTCTGGAGGTCTACGAAGTATTCTTACGGAGTAGACATATGCTGGTTGCAGAAAAGATTCTACTTGTACGAAATATGAAGGTTGATTTGGAATAATACCGATCTTCAACGATGTGGAGTCGGCAACCATCGACTTCATGCACTCGCAATAGCAACAAGGCCTCTCCATTGGGTCCGAGGGCATCTTTCTCAGGAACATTCGATGCACTCCATCTATCCGTAATCAGATGAATTACGATGATGGGAATACAGAATACTCGTGGCATGGCAAGCCTGCACGCCCGCTCCTCTGTCGTATGTGGCTCTCACACGATCAAAGCAGCGAAGGCACCAATAGCACGCGACGAGTCGTCGGCAAAACTTCTGATCCCTGGTTCTTTGTTGCCTGGCGACACGACGATTGGTTCCCGCCGGGGTAAGGCGCCAACCAACGCCGAGATTGTCGACATGCTACTGGTAGCATCGAGCAGCCAATATCTGGGAGAGCCCCTGTAGGGTTGGGGTAATATGGCCTGCATGTGCAAGAATCGGGTGGCAATCCTGTTCCTGAGGGGGGCTTGAGACCAATGGCGGGTTGGGTCAGCATCTCCAGAGCGTGGCTCTCGTCGTGTGTGTGTAAATGTGGACGAGATGTGGACGTGAACGTTGCATGTGGAAGTGGATGTGCAAGTGGATGGGTGTGTGTCCCTCTCGGATCCTGCCAGACAAAAAGAAAGGCTCTGAGCGAACAAGACAAAGAGAAGGGTCATCCATAAAAGAGCCTGGTGACCACCAGCCAACTCAAAGCGGCCTTCTTTCTCTTTCTCCTCCTCCCTGTGTCTTCAACCACATTCGCTTCGCTTCGCATCGGTCGAACCAACTGCTTGCTACATACACTCGTTGAGTCGTTCTCGTGTCGTCTTCCTGTCTTCCGCAACAGTGAGAACTTGACTGCCAAACCCGTCATCATGAAGTACACCATCGCTGCCGTGGCCCTCGCTGCCGTCGTCTCCGCCCAGTCGCTCTCAGACATCCCTGCTTGCGCTCTGCCTTGCATCGATAAGGCCAGACTAGCTCACAGCAACTGTGCCGCCGATGACTACAAGTGCCTCTGTAGGTTGACAAGCCTCCCTGTCTCCCAAGAATATGCAAGCTAACACCACAAACCAGGCGACCACATGGATGTCCTGAAGACCGACGAAACCATCAGCTGTGTCTTAGGTGCTTGCGGTGCCGACACTGCCTTGAACAAGGTTCTCCCGGCCATCACGGCTTTCTGCCAAGCCGTTGAGAACGGAGGTGGCAGCTCTTCATCTTCGTCTTCTTCCTCCGCCGCCACATCGAGCACTGCTGCTCCCACGGCTCCCAGCTCTTCTTCCAGCTCGCAGTCAGCCTCCTCCTCGTCCGGAACCTCTCCATCTATGGAGCCCACCGGCTACCCAACCGCCACCAGCACCTCAAGTGCCGCCACCGGAACCGGCTCATCAAGTGCCGCCACAGGTTCTTCATCCAGTGCTGCCTCAAGCTCATCAGCCGCGAGTTCCTCCGCCGCCTACAGCTCATCCATGCCCTACAGCTCCTACCCCTCCACCACGCTGGCTCCCACCCACGCCAGCAGCAGCTCTGGCGCCAGTGCATCAGGCTCCTCAGCCCACTCGTCGGCCACCACGGCCGTATCCATGGTCCCCACTGCTGGTGCCGCCGTTGCTGGTTCCATGGGTGGTCTCGCCATGATGGCTCTCGGTGCCCTTGCGGCCTTGTAAGCACGCATGGAACACGCACGGCCTGGGTCTGTTTGCGCAACCGTCACACATCATGCATGTCGTGCCCCTATACCTATCACCCAAATATTAATGTAATATGGTGTTGTTAATCGACGGAAGGAAGGAGGAATCAATCTGGTGTAGATACTGATATCTGAGCATTACGATCCTCTATGACAACCAAGTGTTTACTACCATGCTCGTGAATGAACCATTCTAGTGAGCTGAAAATAGTATCGTGGCTTACTCGAGACGAAAGCACGGATACCCGCAGTACGGGCCATCGCATAGTCCCTCGTATATCAAACGAACAATCTTCCCTCGAGTCCGTTTGTCGCAACTCAGACATTCCTCTAACATTTTCTCAGCAGCACGGAACAATTCCGACCTCAGCCCATCCCATCTCATCGTACGGCAGGACGCACGACTTCGATCTTCCCGATCACGGACTTAACAGCATCATCTAAATTCTAACCCTGAAGTGAACAAAGAGGTCACATCCGTTTCGAATCGAGAGTGCGTGTTTCGTGATACGTGTAGCCAGCTCGAGACACGGTGGTGAGGGCAGATCAAGCTTATTTGGTGGCGTGTGAGGTGTCCGTTTGTGTTGTGGCGGTTGTTTGTTTGTTTGCTAGAAATGGATTACACCGTAGGTATCTACACCGAGCATAGACGGGACTCGTTGAGCCAGTTGTCGTGAGTGAGGAAAGATACTGGAGGATATACTTCTCACGACGGAGGATCAATTAACTGAGTAATGATGGGAGAAGAGTAATAACGATATCTTAACGAAATACTACGAAACATCCGGCTTACTAGATAGAAGCAAACAGAACCTGTAAACCAGTCTTCCTGGAGTTTTATCTGCAACAAACGCGACATCTCCCAACCCGGACTACGGGCGCCTCAAGAACTATCGTAAGTAAGGGGCTTACCTACCAGGTATCCGTTACGACATCCCGTCGCATACATACATACCTCCGTCGCGTAGACAGAAACCTCGCGCCAGTCAACAATACAATACCAACTTCACTACACATACACACCCCAGTTGAATCAATTAACATCAACAACCCAAAGCCACGTCCGTAAGGCCTACGCATACATCCCATCCTGCAGACGGGCCCGGCCGGGTCCCTGCCTGCCTTTCCTTCCATTCCCTTCCCTGCTTGCCTTTCTTTCTATTCCCTTCCCTGCTTGCCTTTCATTCCTTCCAGCAAGAAGTATTTTCTTCCGATGTCTCATCTCAGCCGTGTGACTCGTATCCTGTCTTGTCTTGTCTTGTCATGTCTTGGATCGAAAGAATCTTCACTTACGTACATACATCGTACATAGCAAACCAAACTGTCTCGAACCTGACGAAAACATCCAAATGGAGGGCCCACGTGGCGAACATGCCCGTAGTTTGGTTTGTCTTGGTTTGGTTTGGTTTGGACAGGCTACGGGGAGAGTGGACAGGGCAGGGTAGAGACTGGCAGGGCAGGGTATGAAATGGGTAGAGATGATAGTGACACCAGATCTCCAGTACGCTCGTCAGTAACTGCGGTAACTATCCATTATCGTGAGATCATCTTCCGCCGTCCAACGGTGTTCTGTCCGTTCGTCGTTCGTTTGTCGCTGCTGTGTACGAATGCATTCACGTTGCCGGCCGCCTGAGCACAAGAAAGGAAGGCAAGAACGCAGATAGATAGAAGAAAACTTTGACAGGTAGGAAAAGGTGTAGGTATATAAGATGGATATGACTACGACGGACGCAAGTTTAGGGTATCATTCACGATCCACTGAGAGCGTTCGTTGCTCGAGCAAGCTTCAACACCAAAATCAACACCAAACACCAACCTCGACTCGAAGAAGACCCATCCTCACCGTCATAAACATACAAATAAAAAGATCAAACAAAACAAGAGAAAACAAAGAAAGAAAATGTGCACATACTACTACCTCCACTACCACCACATACCCCCCTGCACCCGGGCAATCGAATACCTAATCCACTACTCCTTCTGCGAAAACGCGACCACGGAGCCGTCTTCGAGTCCCTTATACACAGCAACAACATCCCCTCCAAGCAACGACACCCCAACCCACAATCACAATCACACTCACGACGACAACACCACCAGCCCAACCCTCAACAACAACAACAACAACAACACCACCTCCCCAACCTCACACCCAACCCCCTGCCACACCCTCCTCCCCTCCCCCTCGTCCCTCCCGAACACCACAAACCCCTGCATATCCGGCGGCTGTCTAATATCCCAACACTGCGCGTCCGGCGGGTGTCGACTGGAGGAGTTAGGGGGGAGGTGGATCTGCTGTCGGTGTTCGCGGGGCGGGAATTTGTTTCGGTGGTGTGTGCAGCCTGTTGTAAGGGTTCCGGATGCGTTGTGTTCGCATGTTGTTTGTTGGGGGTGTTGGGGGGATGTTTAGGGGATGGGGGAGGGAGGATGGGAGGGGATGCGAGGTAAGAGGTGGGAGGTGAGGAGGAAGGGAGGGGGATGGGGGAGGTGTTAGGAGTCGACTTACACGGAGGTGAAGGTTAAGGAAATATATCTGTGAGGATGTTTTGAGGGGGGGGTGAGAGCGGTTGGATGATGGGTCTGTAGTGAGGAGGTGAACAAGAAAGAAATGAGGTAAAGAGAGAGAGAGAGAGAAGTGCGACGAGCTGATGATAAGACATTCATCCTGTTAGTCAAGAAGTCGTCCAAATATCTGTTAGACATTCGGGAATAACAGCTTCCATACATACATACATACATCCACACAACCAATCCCAACCCCATCCCCAACATGCCGACATTCCCGAATTTTCTTTTCCCACCTCACCTCACCTCATCATCGCGAAAAGGACCCCTGAACCCAAAAGAGTGTACAGTAAACCACCCGTACGAACACCGTGTATATACGGTGTTATCCAGCTGCGCTCACTCTCTCCTACCCTACCTACCTAATATCCATGGTCTAGGTAGGTAGTATTCGGGTAATAAGTTCGCATAAGCTCTCTCACCGGTGAAGCATGAGTTCAAACTACCCAAACTACGTAGATAGCGTGAACTACGCAGATATCCTGAACTACGTAGAAATTCGCCACGACAAAAACCAGTTTATCGAAGGCGAAGCGTTGACGATGATGATGATGCTATCCAGTTCAACCAAGTATGCCAGTACAACATAAGAAAGACAGTGCATATCATCCAAACGCCCTCTTTCGCCTCTTCTGATGTATTCCGTAACCTATCCATCCATCCAATCCACCAAGCCCGATAGGTACGACTCGATCTCGACCCAACCCAACCAACCTAACACCCCAAGTACTACAACCAGCAATGCATGAGCTCCATCAAAAAAAAAAAGGTTAATCCCATCATCAGCGAGCTACGGCTGATCTGCCCAGCATCAGCTGATGGGTCAAGCAAACCAATAAATGATCTGCAGCACGTCACGTCTCACCAGCGTCACCATCGGCCGAGCTGGAAACACCCGGCACGCCGGTACCATGGAATCTGCGTCTCCATGCTCTCTGCTACCCTATCTGACTTGCTGTTGGGGCGTGTCCGGCATGAACTTCTATAGCTCCGAGTTCGCACAAGCAGCAGGCGAAGGCGACAACTCACTTTCAAGCAGGATGCTCCGACGAACGCAGGCAAAAGTGAGGAAACCTATCATAATGAAGCAAGCAAGGAAGAAAACCGGTTGGTCGTGAGATTCCAGGTCAGGCGCATAGACTCTCCAGACTCACCGTGACAGGAATAGAAAAAAAAAACTTTTGACGGCGTTGGTAACCAGACCGTGTCAAAAGTACCGATCTGCCATCCCACCTGATCGGGTCACAGCAGGGGCACCCCCATCTCCAAAGATCTACAATATGGCCCAGCCTCACCTTCTACATGAAACATCATGAACGAGCGGCTACATGCCGAACATTTCCGTTTCTAGTCCTTCTGACTCGCCACTCAGCCCAGCCCGAGGAACCGCAGTGCTGGTTCCAGAGTCAGGGGGGTTATATCCTCGCAAGATAATTCCCTTGGAACAGGCATGAAGCCAGCGCGAGAGGGTGAGAAGAGGGTGAGACGGCGAGATGGAGGCGTACCGGGCCACCACAAGATCTCCACGATCGTGGCTGTCAAGCTGCGATAATGGCTTCTATTATTGCATTGCTCGCCGAGAAGGAGGCGTTCAGGGTCCTGCAAACCCAGAAATCCTAGATTAAAGAAGCAATTGGCGCACCGGAAACGGAGGCTTGAGTCCGTTTCGCCGTCTGGAAAAAAAAAGAGGCAGCCGCGGCTATAAAAAGCACTTGTGGTGGATGTGCGTATCGAAGCCATATCGTCAGGCCAAGAGATGGCAATCAGCCAATAGTATATAGTCTGACCGGATCACACCACTCCCGTCTGGTCCTAGGCTCGATCGTAGAGAAGTTCTCAGTACAAGCATTAATATCATCTTAATAACGCAACAAGCAGTCGAAGCGAAAAATCAGGGAGCGAGAGACAAGAGAGTGCGTGCGGACGGGAGAGCGAGAGTGTGTGTGTGTGCGAGAAAGAAAGAGAAAGGGTAAAGAGAAATGTGCACCGAGACCACTTACACGCTCAGGTGCGAGCACGTCGTAACGCGAACAGTCTACTGCACCGAGGCTCCCCCTCCCGATCCGCACTCCCAAAGCGAGCGAAGGACCTGCGACCGTTGCACCCGCAACTCCGTCCCTTGGCCGCCACCGCCAGACTTCGGTGTCCACATCAGATGTCCCCTGGCTAGATGTCCCTTCGAGGAGCGCGGAGGCTTCTGGAACTGTTGTTGGTGTGGGAAAGAATGGAACGAAAGAGGTCAGTCCAGCAGCTCAGTCCTGTGCGGTTCAATTAAAGTGAAAAACACGACAAGTCAGTGGAAGACGAAGCAAAAGAGATATCAGGACGCTTGCCACGACTACCGCCATGGCCATCTTCTGATTCGTTCCCAGGTCGCTGCAGCTGTATCATGATCATCGACAGGCAAGAATACCGATGCGATCATATCTGCTGTGAGACATGCGAGCCTGCCGCTGAGCTGTAACGGCCTGAAAGGCCTGACGGATGGGCAGAAACGAGGAACGTGTATTAGATTGTGTCATATGAGAGTCGCCAGCCAGTCACTTCGCCTGCTCCCGCCTGGGTTCATGTAAAGGAGAAAGAAAAAAGGGGTATGTGCAACCGGTGAGTATCGACTAAACCATCCCCGAATCAGAGAATAGCAGAGTCTCGCTTGCCAGTTCGTCGTCTAACGCAGGTAGCAATGATCAGCTAGGCTCGGAGATTTCGTGCAGTGTCAAAGAGGACCAGGCAGAAAAAGGCGTAACCCCTGATTCTTTGCTGACCGCGTCCCGGGCTGAACGCTGCATAGCGAGGCTTGGTGAGGCTTGGTACCAGTCATCGTGTAGGCAGTTGGTTGGACCGGGGAGGGCCGGCCTCACACAAAGAACGCAATATGATACGAGAGCATCGATTTCAGGGAAACGTGTGAAGGATGAGGAAGGAAGGAAGTAGAAGGAAACGGCAAGAAGGGAAGATCTGATTCAAATGTAACATGCGATATTCATCAACCGGAAACCAATATGAGCCATATGGGCGTGAAACTGGTCATCCAGCAAGCCGGCGAGGAGGAGGGGAAAGGGGGGTAATCGATGTTGGTAGACGATCTTCAGCAGATGATAGGAGAGGAAAAAGAAAGGGTATGCAATATGAGCGATGTATTTATGATAAGACCAGGTCTCAGGTTACGCGAGAGGCTGAGGTCCTTCCCAGAGTGGACGGTCTGCCCCCTGCCCCTAGTCCCCTATTAGCAAGCCCGGTAACCAGGTAAATGGGACAATCCTCCCGAGATCTAGATCGGGCATGGGCACTTGCATGCCGGTTCGATGGACGTGGTACGCCGCAAGATCGCGCGACAGGATGTGCGCCAGACCGAAGGAAAAGAAATATTGGGAGCCATGGCCATTGGGCCTCAAGGAGCTGGGTGCTTCGTCGTACTCGTACCATGCATGGTCCAACGCATCATCTCCCACCTGCGGCCATAAGGACCACCCTTAGTAGAGCTGAACTCGAGATACCTCGACGAGAAGTCTTAGGATCAAGGGACCATGCCTATCGACGTCATGCCCGGGCGTCTCGTTAACTGCCTCTGAGACGAAGGAAAAAAGAGGTTCGCTGACGTACCATTGTGCCGCAAAACATGGCTTAATGCATCAGGCTGGTTTCATGCCTCCGTCCCAAGCCATGATTATGAATCATTAAACAGGTCGCGTTATGCGTGAGAAACAACGCTCGAACCTGCCGCTGGCGTGGTTGGGTTCAACGTACAAAAGTGGCGACCCAGGGGATACGATCTATATAAGCATATAGAACCCGAGATGGACAAGTGAGGAAAGGCTTAAGAGACATCATTGAATAGCGTGGCCATTGACTCTACTAGTGAGTCTCGCCGTACGTCTCAGTCAACTCGGGAATTTGTCGAAGCGTTTCAACACTCGCCATGTGCCACGGACATCCTCACTACCATCCCTGCTCTCACACCTCAGTCAAATGGCTATACTGCCCGGAGGCTGTCTTTGACTTGAAGACGGGCTATGAGACGCCATGTTCTAACGCCATATATTCCACTGCTCAACCTGTCAATTCGGATTGCCCGCTGCAAAACTGCAACTTCAAAGCCCTAAAAGGGAGTTGGAACTGTTGCATGTGCGGACAAGGGCCCAACACGCAAGGGTGGTGCACTGCTCTGAGGCGCGGCGTGGATCTCAATCCCTTGACGGGAATCATGGAGAATATGGAGGTGCCTTGCGGGCATGGATGCTGCAGCCAGTGTAGCCGCTATCGTGAGTGGCGCTGGAGATGATGAGAGAAAGGCGGAAGATGTCAACTGACCCTTTGACAATAGCATCCTCGAGGGCTTCGAGCCCAGAGATGTCGTTTGCTGAGGTGCGCAAGGGAAGGGCCGTCCGTAAAAGCCACGGTAGTGGCAGAAGTTCTGGCCATAGACGATCTTCGACATACGAATATGCCGGAGGCTTTTCGACTGTCGTCGAGGCGGACGAGACATTGGCGACTAGTTCCTCTGCCTCAGGAGCACATAACTCGCGCGCCTCTCGAAAGCCCACGTACGACGCCAGTGTAGAGTATCTTTCTAAAAAGAGCAAGTCATCAAGCAGCGGCAAAAAGAAAGGGTACAAACACCGAAGTCAGTATTAGGCAGGACGTTATATGTTGACGACAGAAGCTAGAGAGCTGGCTGGCCCTGCTGTCGAAGGAAGCCAAAAAGTCCACAGGAGTTTCTTGTGCCCAGACTTTCCGGGAGTAGGATTTGTCCTGCTTACCGAGAGGCCGAAGGGGATGGGGATGGCGTCTTCGGTGTCGTAAACTCAACCAACCAAAATGGTGATTAGTTTCAGTATAGAACGCGTATCTCCCTTGAGTGCCAGTTCACGATGTTTTGAAAAAACCTTTACTGCCAGTATATTGGCCGAAGAGAAACACGTGGGCACGCCGATATTGGTTCCGTTGACACAGGTTTTGCAGCCTTATCTTAGACAAGCTTCCAGTCGTCTGGTCGCTGACAATAGTGCGAATGTGCCGACCGGAAAAGGGGTGAAACCTATGAAACAAGTAGCTCTTCCGAGACATAGATAGGGGGTTGCTGCTGTCACTAAGTCAGCATTGCAGAATCCTTGATAAGGCCAGAAGGGAAAGAAACCACTCAAGAGGTGCTTGCATAGCTTAGAACAAGCATGGTAACCTGATTTGCTCGTCAGTTGTAAGTCATTTGAGGAAGTCTTGCTCGGGGGATACAGCTTGTAGTCGGATGCATATATTGGGGAAGGGGACACGCGTCAAAGGGAGCTTGACGAGTGATAGAGAGTCCTGAAACCTGGATAGATTTTCGTATGGTAACCTCCGAATACGCGAAATTCCATCACAATATAGCTCGAGGAGAGCCAAGCCACGACTTATTGTCGGTGAAATGATAATAGGGCCATGTTAGAAGACGACAGTCCACAAAACTCATGGCGATGCAGGAGTACGTAAGACTCGGAGATGGCAGGGTCGTTGGGGTAACGGGATGAAACAATAATTACATGAGCGAATGCTTGCTGTAAGGTAGGACCATATGGAAAGGTGGTTGAACACGGCGGTAACTCAGCAGCAGAACTCACCCTGAAGATAACGTAGGTATTTAAGCACGGGAATACGGATGAAGAGAAGGAATAAGGGAAGGGAACGGAGGAAGCCTTCAGCGTTCAACCTTCAGGCATCACTGGAAGCATTCCCTTCTCGGTCGGTTGCCTGGGGGCTTGAGTAACCTCGACCTTGAGCCGATGGAGAAGATTCCCTGTGACATGGTAAAACGGCGGGAATCCTACGCAAGGAGTGTATCTTGTAGCATTAAAGCGGAACGTGTTGTTTTAGCCGTCCCCGCTGCCACGTGTTTGCGCTGCAAGTAAGATGCAGCCGTATCAGAAGTTGTGCTGGAATCCGGTTCCTCACGCGATCGAACTACGGTATGATTCCGTACGAGTATGTATCTCTACCCATGAACAGGTAAGACGGGTACTTCTCGATGTACGCAGCATAACATGTCGTCAAGCAAGGCACAGTGACTGTATGTCATCAGACAGGGCTCATCCCATCTCTATGCGTGATTGGCGATCTTTTTCGTCAATCCCTTGGATCGTCGTAATCACTTCGGCATGAGTCGAGTGGTCGAAGACAGGGAAAATCGAAGTCATCGTCAGGGAACCTTTCACACCGATTCTAGTCCCTCCAGAAAGAGGGAGATGCCTACTGTAGTTTCAGAGTGTCGGGATGTCTCCTGACTGTAGGATTTTGGCCCCCACGGATTGAGACGAATGGAATGATGGCCTGGAATAGGAACTCAGACATGAAGGAATGCACCCGACAGCTCGGCATTCATCACCTGGCCGTAAGACATACGGCGATGCTAGCAAGACAGTCGTAGACATGAGATGATATATTAGGAGAAAGACGGTCGTCTTATTCGTGAATCACGGGCAGAAAGGTGCAAGTGCTGACGGGAGATGTCTGGCAGAATGGTGTGCATGAAGCTCTGATCATGCTGTGAACAGATGAGAACCATTGGAGGAAGATCACGGCAGGCTTGCTTCGTCTGATGTGGGGTTGCCTATACTTAGTAATGCACTATACGGCACGCTATGCAACTACTAAGCTAGCGTGCATAATGTATGCAGATAGACGGTACAGGCTTATCCTTAGTGATTACGGCATCCAGCCTCAAATAGTCTTGAACGGCGCATCGTAATTAGATCGATTCTCTGTTAGAAAATAGTTGGACAATCTTAGAATAACTGAGAAAAAGAAGGCAGTGCTATTATTAAAGAACAAACGGCGACCTAACAATGATAATTCTACCTAGGCCAGGTCGAGAGTTGCCGAGGTTTGTATCTGCTGCAATTACAATTCCCGTTGGTTCGTGCTCTGACGTAATCCGTAAAGCTCGGATTGCAGCGGCAACTTTGAGGCTGGAGCTCATAACGGACTCTGTTAAACAGTGTATACTTGACAGTGCCCAGCTCTCTGTACAGTACGGGCGTAGCAATTCCGCAGTATGATTGCAAGTACCGACTTCATCCACGCGTACGGAGTCAACACTTCACTCGTTGTTGTTGTCTCAAGCTGAACAGAGTAAGAGTAAAAAGGGGTCAGTGACAGTCACAGCCTGTCCCGTGGCGTAGCAATGATGGCGACAGCAGCAGTGAAACGGGCACCTGTTCCATGGTGTCGTCGCTATTCCGCTTGAGTAAAGTAAAAGAGAGACTCCCGACAACGGCATTATGTAATCTTAGTTTGATTCCTGCCATCGACGCTACTCACGCCGTCATCGTTCTGCTTGTTCCGGAATCAATAGGTACTTTACATTCCTAATCGTTAGCATCGACGACGACTGCGATCTAGACGCCCTACGAGCAATCAGATGAACTCGTAGCACATTGCCCCCAAGTACTTAACGTACTCCGGTAATTTGCACGATCTGCAAGCGATCATCTGCCAAGCAATTCCGCAGTCCGTAGCCTCTTTTTACATTTGTCAATTTCGTTCTGCTCGACAGCATCGGACAGCACCCCGATCTCTTCCCCAATTATTGGGCATCATAGCCCATTCTCTATACATTATACAATCGGAACAGATAACAACCAACTTACGATACTACCTACCTTCACGTTCACCACCAACTTCACTGCCCACTACCATCGTTTCATGCGTTTGACCATCTTTTCTAGCTGCCTTGGTGCCTCACGTCGCTAAGTGGAATGCCCACGAGTCTAGCGCTCGTAGTGAAATGTGCCAGACCCCATTCTGTGGAGCTGCAGCCTCTGCTAGACTGGAAGCGGGATAGCCCCTATTGATGTACGAAGTCGACGTTCCAAACGAATCTTCAACCGTAATTGCGCTGCCAGTTGGAATTCGATGCATGAATTCGACCATAAGATCGATGATAAGAATACCTTGACAATCCATACTCAATTAGACAGATAACCCGAGTGTTAAGTCCAGATTAGTATCCGTACAGAGATGCAAACCGTACCTGATAATCGTTGATGTTGGAGGCTGTCTTCCGCTTCGTACGGAATGTGTGCTCGCAGCTACACGTGTGGTGCAGGCTCGTAGTGCGTCTGCTAGTGCTTTAGTGCGTGCTGACACGTGTCGATGGGCATCGTGCGATTCAGTTCTGGTACGGTTTCTCGTACGAGAAACACCGTCTGGAGACACTCCGTACGGCTTATTACTCGTGAAGCACTCGCGGAGTACGGGATACGGAATGCTGGCTTTGCGGAGTTCATCGTGTGCCGCAACTGTCTTCACCTTCCTTGAGATTCATGTCGGCAGAGATACTTTGAAACCAAGCAGAATTCAAGTGGCAGTGCAGGTACCAAATTCAGTACGATTTGCAGCTCCATTGCGGCCCCGTTTTCACTGCCCGGCCCGCCATACGGTGCGTGTCCCGTACTGCATACGACGGAAACATAGCGGCTGCCATGTATAACGCATGTACAGAGTACGCGCGGAGATGGCCTGGACCGAACAACACTCGCCCAATTTGTGTACCAGAAACAATCCGTAATCCGTATCGTACTTTTTACGGCTGTAGCCTTGGAAAACAGGGAATAAGCCAGGTCCCGTTCCTCTTGCAACTTTCCCTTCTCTTCCCTTGCATGCCCTGTTTTGATTGAGCGCATCTTATCTCGTTCTTATTTTGGTCCTTCCCTGCCAGAATAGTGCCCTTCTTCTCGACTTCCCTCCTCTCTTCCATCGATCAAGTGACAACTGCTGTTCTGCTAGTGACAACCACTGTCTTCCTTCACCTTAATTCTTACGGCATAATACTATCTATTATCGTATCGTACGGAATACGGAATCGTTTACCCAAGATATCCCATCCTTGCTCGTTCTCTGCCCTACTATTATAGCCAGCCCACCCATTCCGTTCCTCCTCCTACTACTTCACGGACTACTCTTGCCCGGAGTATTTATTCGTCTCCTCCGTATCCATCCAGCCAACCACTTACACCTACCCATTCATATTTTCGTCATTCCTCCATCAACCCATTCCTTTATCTGTCTCGCCTGCCTCGAGCTAGATAAAATCCCACACCATCCCAACCGCGCCGGATCCAGGAGCCTCCCAGTCCCAGTCCAAAAATAGCCCGCCATCCAGACCAGACAAACAAAGAAAGCAGAGAAACGCACTCGTCACGCGCGAAACAAACCGAACAAACAAGTCCCCGTCACTAATCACACATCGCCTATCGCTTTTCTCGCCTTCCCGCCTCCCGCCTCCCTCGTGTTTGTACCTGGTGGCGTGCACCTACTACTACCACCTACTAGTCCCCCATCCCTCAAAATGCGTACCTCCCTAGACTCATCCCGTCCTATCATGACTCCCTCAGTACGTCCAACCCAGAGGTTCTTTATTACTTCGCGTCATTCCCGACCTACGCCGAGCGTGCCATGCAAATCCGCCTCGCCAAAAACCATCATGAGCCTCCCACGCCACAACAAAGCCTCGTCGCCTCGCTCGCAGCAAAATCACACAACCACCACCAAGTCTGACCTCTTCTCCAAACCACAGCTTGGCTCGCCCCGCGCCTCCCTCCGCTTCAGCACCTACAGCGCCGCGCCCTCCCTCTCGCCCACCCTCCAGACCAATGACTCCGCCCACGCCGAGATCCGCAACATAGAGAGCGGCCTCGCTCGCATGGAGAACAAGGCCCTCACGAAGCAGCGCGTGCTCCTCTCCGAGGAGAAGACGGAGAACTTCGGCAAGCTGGCACTGGGCGCGAAGCTCGACCGCGCGCTCGATCGCCGCATGACGGGCCAGGATGCCGAGATGCGGCCGCGGAAGCCGAGTTTTGGTGAGAAGGAGAAGGAAGCTCAATGAAGGATGCGAGAGTGAGCTCTTGAATTGAATTGGGAAGGGCGAAAAGCGAGCGAGTTATGGTCTGATAAATGAGGAAGAAGGGCCCGTGAAGGATACGCCAAAAACAATATTTCCATCCCAATTCGACAAAACGGCAAAACAAACCAGACCGAACATTCATCCCACTAGTACTCTGGTTTCCTTCTTTTCATGGCCCCTGCTCATCTATCGTCTCATGGCAGATCGGGACTGGACTACCACGCACTGGCACTATCATACATACAATGCCGTGCGCATGGATGGAGACCTCTTCACAAAAGTGCTTGAATTGAGGGGACGAAAGAGTGGTCCTATCACTATTCCCTCGGGTATTGAGAAAGAAGAGCGATTATGCTGTCGTTATCTATGGGGGAATGGCAGGAAATACCCACGGTCTACACACTGCAACAATCAGACAATCAGTCTTCAGCCGTCCTCATCTCTACTGTATTGTCATTTGTACCTACCAGCAAAGGGGTTCTTGCTGGTTCTGTTTCAAACAAATTATTGGTTACGACGGGCTGTTGAAGGGGGTTCAACAGGTTAAGGGAAATATCCGTACATCCGAGTTCTCCTGGCGTCTCTGTCAACAACAGAAAAACAAGACAGGGAAAACAAACGAACTCGGACATGACTATCAGGGGGGAACTTATGGGTAGTTTTTGTTATTTTGCTCTCGTTTCGCCGCTGACCTTATGTCGGCGTGCTTATTATAATATGAAGCATCTTTTTGCTCACATCTCTCTCTTTCTCTTCCCGTTCTATCCATGTGTGAATGGTTGTTGTGTAAATCACACTCATGATCCTGCAAACTCAAACATTTCCTCCCTCCCGTCTCCCAACGTACATACAACAAGACGCGTCCATGTACCGATTAATGCCATCGTCTCTCGGCCGGTTTGAGAGCTGTGACAGGATGAGTACAATAACGAAAGAACAGCAATAGGTAGCAGTGACAGCCGTGCGCAGAAACCCAATCTAGCCATCACCAACCACACACGCGCACCATCTACGCATCCTTATTCTGCTTCGCCTTCCTCTTCCTCTTCTGCGCCTTCCTCTTCTTAGCACCCTTCTTCCCCGTCGTCGTCATCTCCGCGCCCTCGCGACCGCCTTGCTCACCGCCCAAGAACTACTCGGCAGTACCAGCATCAGCAGCAGCAGCAGCAGCAACAACATCCTTCGTCTTAAGCAACCTCGTCTGCACCTCCTTCAAAAGCGCCATAAGTTCCGTCTCAGGACCCTCCAGTTCAAGCGCCTTCTGCAACCAAACCGACGCCTCATCAAGGCGTCCCATCTCCATCAAACACTTGCCGCGCCGCCACCACGCCTTACTATTGCCCGCGCGCTTACACTCGACGCTCGCTTCCGCGTCGAGGGCCCCCTGCGGCCACGCCTGGATCGCAATGTGGCTCTGCGCGCGGTTCGCGTAGAGCGCGGAGCATTCTTCGCGCACGAGCCCTTGCGGTTCCCAGAGGGGCCGGCCGAGCGCGAGGTCGAGGCCCTGCGTGTAGAAGGCGATGGCCTCGTCGTAGTGGCCCTTGCGGTGCTCTGCGTTGCCCTGGTCGCGGAGCTTGCTGACGGCGGCGGAGCGCTTGGGGTTGACGGGGACGGGGGGTGGGGGCACGGCGTCGGGGGAGTCGAGGGCGAGGCGGAAGCCGGCGTGGAGGTCGTTGAGGCCGTCGAGTTCTTTTTTGAGGGTGCGGGATTGGGAGGCGGTGGAGACGTTGTGGGTTTCGGGGTCGATAGTGAGGGGGTAGTAGGTGAAGAAGTCTTGTTCGGACATTTTGGATGGAGTGGTTTTGTTGGGATAAGGTGGGCGCGTTGTGGTGCTCAGCGGTGAAGCTGGTGTCGATGTCTTGTTCGCGTCGCGGGTGTCTTCGCCGCTTTATTCGGTATTGTTCTTGAGACGGCACGGATTAGGTGTGGTGAGTTTACGTGCGTGATTGTTATTATTGTCTCTCAAGAACAATCGGGCGGTCAACACTAATCATGCGAAGTGAAGACAAGACGTATGGTAATGATGGTGTTCAATGAGGTGTGATGGTAGAAGAGAGTGTGAGTTGAGACCATACAGTTTCCGGACTGTCAAGACAGCATGAAGCAATCTGGCGACTTTGGCGGCACCTACAGGGTCCCTGCGGGGCTAAACGTGGCGCTAGAGCATGGCAGGTGGGGCTGTGGAAGCCGGCGGCTGTTAGGCTGAGCGTTGCCAGGTGGTTTCCACCTTCACGTTGGTTTGTCCGCACATCCCGTCGATCGTGGAAATTCTGGCAAGAACGACGCACTTTGCGAATTACGGATTAGGAACGTGTTAACAGTCCAAATCCGTTAGTAGTCCGTACCTAACGGATACGGGTTACGGAGTCTACGGTTTATGCCGCTTGCTCCGCCCGGTCCCGGATCATCGGTGGCATGCGTATTCCGTACGGGATGCTGGGACACGACTCCCGGTCTTCAAGATTCTTACCGATTATTTCAATGTGTGTCTTCTTTCAGTGTCGATCTTTGTTTAAGATAATCCGTACTCTCAATCATTCTATTCGCAGACCCTAGCATAAAAGTAAGGAAGCGACTTCGTCGCAGCGGCGCACTAGAGGTCGTTATCATCTCATCACGTACCTACCCTCATCCCACTACTACCACTTCACTCTGTTGTGAATGAGACAGGCGATACGTTGGCGTGGATTCACAACAACGAAGCAAAGCCGATCACAGAGAGCCACGAGAACACCGATAAATAAACAGGCGATCAGACAATATGATCCGCAAGAGAGTGAACAGGCAAGAATTACCTCTGTTTATTTGTATATTCGGTCGTAAGTACGAATAGAAAGCAGCGTGACAAGTGACGGTAGGTGGGCGAAAATACTGCCAAAGATTTACTGACCAGGATCAACACTGCCAACTACCAATTCAGCTCAGTTCAGTGACTCGTCATTTCAACTCAGATCATCCTCCCCGTTGACGGCCGTCAGACATTGAATACGACAAACAAAAGCAAAACACACAGACGGAGCAAGGGGAACCAGTAAAAAGCAAAAAAAAGAATCGACCAGGTGAGGAATCACTGAGACTGAGACCGAAACTGAGACAGACTGTGCGAGGGAAACAGCGAGAGAAAAAAGCAAAAGCAAAAGAAAAACCCACTCGGGTATTCCGAATCGATGTCATATATTGGCTTGAAATCACGTCTGCCTCGGGCCATTACCGTCATCATCCATCCACCATGACCACCGTCACCGACGCTACTCCCTATAAAGGCCGCCAGTTGTGCTCAAACATTCGTGATACGAGATAGAGAGGCTCATCCTCCCAATTGCCGTCGCTGTTCGGGTCATTTCCTAGGCATGAGTATGCGTTCCTTTAGCTCATGTTCACCATTCTGGGCAGTCTGCCGCTTAATTGAGCATGATGGAGCGAAAGGATTCAGACTCACGCATTTGTGCATATTTCCGGCATGTCGCCATGAGAAGCCTGACCTCATCGGCCGAATCTGTTCCGAAGCATCTGGTGATGCTGCTTTCGCTCATCGAGAGCGGGTCGAGGTCACCTTTATAGTAGTGCCAGTGACCCAGAATGATGTCCGCCCCATGCTTGATCTTGGCCGTGGCATCCTCGAGATCGTAGTATGTCTATCACCCTGCGTAAGCTTGGCCAACGGCAACAACTAGCGTCGGATGTGAGACGGAATGACCCGTATGACTAGTCACTTACGGAGAGCCCCTGCTCTTTCGCACGTCTCCGCCGGTCCTGGCAGGCGACAGAGATCTCATGCAGCATCATGAACACAATCAGATAGACTGTGAAGAATGTGGTGTCCGTGCGCTTCTGCATCAGAAGCCACAGCTCGTCTAGCACCTCTCTCTTCAGCTTAACGAGCACATGTTTATACCCGATCGAATCAAACTGGGCGGTTATCATCCTCGACAAAAACTGCAATTTCTTGCCGCCGTAATGAGGCGTCGGCGCTGTACCCTCCAAGTCTTCGTAGCCATCGGTCACGTACGCAGACCCGAGAGTAAAGCCTTGTCGCCTGTTAGTCCGCCTACGCATTCAGATATCTTTCCCTATAACAAAAGGAACTTACGAGAAGCAAGCCATAGTCGGAAATAGTTACGGAACAACTTCGCTGGATCTCCTTTCACCCTCCCATACTCTTTATGTGCCGCTCGGGCGGCATGACGCAAACTACATAGACATGAGGACTTGGCGTCAGCAGCTTTCTCCAATCTATACGCGGGCCGAAACGAACGGATAGGGGCATGTGCCTCCACGAGGTCAACGCCCGAGTATTGGAGCATGCATGACTTACGCGATGGAAAAAGTTTGTCTCACACATTCGTCTACGCTAGGATCTCTCACGAATCGACGAATGGCCTCCTCGGCATTCTGCCAGACATACCGGCGGTAATCTTCCGACGTGGAGTTGACATCGGCTAGAGCATAGGCCGGCATGGTAATCACCAAAGACTTATCGGTTGTCTGGTCTCGCCAGTACCGGTGCTGAACGTCCGTACTGTTGGGCTTGAATCGCCGCACCTTAAGCGGAATGGGATCACAAGGCAATTTCGTGATGCGTACGCCGATAGTGACGACCCGTTCATTGACCCAGTCGCAAGAGTCGATGTTCTCGACGCGTAAACCCGCCCATCGTTTCGTAAGACCCAAACCCCCGACACGAAAGAGAACGACCTCGTTGAGGTTCCATCGAAAGCATGGGATTCTGTGTATGACCTTCTTGGTCTCGAGCATGAGGATCTTCCTGCAGCATAGACAACATTCCGTCTCGGGGTTGCTGGGGTCGGGTATGCACTGCTCTGGGGCATCAGCTCGTGTGACATGCTAACAGTTTTTTGCACAGTCTTCTTGATAACCTACCCGGATCTTCTGCATCCGGCAGCGAATACAAGCTTTCCATTTCCGTGTCTTACTTGTCTCCTCGCGATCCTTGGGCGGTAACTGGCCTCGGGGACGCCGTGGTCTCTCGGATTTCTTCTCGCTCACTAAGCCCGGCTGGGAGTGGAAACCAGGTCCTGCAAGTGCGGCACTGGGTGCTTTGGGGACGCCCTCGAATCTCAGTTCACCCACGAAAGATGCACGGCTTATGGGTGGGAGATGGGGAGCCGCGAGGGCAAGAGAAGGTTCGGATGTCTCCTGCCCATACCACGAGTTATGATCGGCGAAAATGCGCGAGTCGTCCTCGCCTAGATACTGGTCTGCGCTGGGTACATATCCAGGATGGCCGTGCAGGGCAAAGGTAGATATCGAGGTTTCATCCCCGGACACGGGTAGTTTCCCATGTAGTAACGCTGGTGTCGCAGCAATATCGACGAGGAGGGGCCCGTAGGACGCGTTGATGAAATCATAAGGGTTTGTGAAACTTGGGGCGAATTCGACCACGTTGCTTCTCGGAGAGAAGGGCTCTATCGAGTCCGTCGATTGGGTGTGTGCGTGGGTGTGGACATCCGTGTAAGACATAGGCGGGTGGCTCAGAGGACTCATAAAAGTGGGAGGAAGAGACGGCGGAGGAGCGATGCCAGCAGTAGAAGCTGGCCATTTCTTGAGGGGCTTGTTAGAGAGAGCGTCACCATTCAAACGACCGTCACTGCCATCATCAGTTTCGCCGCTGCCCAGAATACCGTGGGTGAAGATCGGGAAGGATAACTCTGCAGAAGGCGCCGGGATGGCAAGGAGATCTATGTCGTGTGTCGCAAAGCTCGGGCCTGTCGTTGATGCAACCACATCATGCTGATCCCAACCAGCTCGTGATCCCAGCAACATGGCCGGGCTGCACCTACTTGGATCTCCCCAGGGTGTATGACCGTGGACGCCCTCGTTTTCTCTCATGTAGGACTCGGGTGACAGCAATGGCAAAAGTGACTTTGGCTTCGGTCTCTTCTCCCTCGCAGACGGATGGCAGTCTGCTATTTGGGCCCTCTTCCTGGTCAGCTGGTTGATTGCCGATACCCCGGCACCAGGTGTTTGGTACGACGAGGCAGACATGACAGGAGCCTTCTGAGACCACGAGATGAATCAGCTGCGGGAGTCGGATCTAGCCGTACGTGCAGAGCATCGAAGTCTTGCCTGTCTCGAAAACCGGGTAAAGGGAACCGAGCCTGCTTCACACGTAGAGAATGTACTTCTGTTTCTGCGTTCCCCTTCCACGGCCACGACCTACCTGGCTGGGTAGTAGGCAACAAGGAGAACGGCACGGAGTAATTTGACTCGCTCGCCTTCGACCGGTGAACAAACGGGAGGCTTTGAGTCGTACGCAGTCGGATTGCTTCTCTGGGAAATCTACGGCGCTGGCCCGACGAGAAGGGTACAGGAAGAAGCAGAATATCGAGTTTGACAGCCAGCCTGGAGATCCCCGTACGTACATAAAAGCCCGTGCAGGATGGTACAAAATGCTACACTACGGATTACAAACACCATAAATATTGGCGATGGAAAGGAGCGGCTGTGCAAGGGGATTTGAACCTGAGTCCAGTTAGGGTTGGGGCTTTGGGATGACAAACACCAGCAAATGCTGAGGGGTCGTGACTCGCTCGTATCGCCTGAGATTGGCAGAGACAAATGACACGAAGGCCACTCCCCCCCGTTGTCTCTCCCCCCTTTTCTTTCCGCTTCTCTCACCCCCCTCTCGCAAGTCAGTCAGGACCGGACCTCGGTGAGTCAATCCCCTCGTCGTTTTTCCGAACTCGACGTCGGCCCTATCTCTCGTGCTTGGCCAGCGCCTTCATCTCATCGTGCGTAAGAGAAAAGAAAAAAAGAAAAGAGCCGCCGCCACCAACCTCAACATTAGGTATCGATTGTGATGTGTCGGCTGGCCATTCCCTGTCGCCAAGTTCCAACCGACAGCAACAACGTGTTTGGCCCAGGATGGCCCCAGCCCTGTTCTTCTCTCACCCCCTCGAGAAGAATACCTAGACGGGTAACCCTATGAGGGTAACCCTATGACGGCCTGTGCTCCGGGTATCGGTACCGTATTGCCGCATTATCGTGGTTTCACAAGGGCCAATAATGATAATATATACCCTGCTTATTGATGGTCTCTCGGCCGTTAGAAAAGGAAGTTCGGGATCTCATCTGGGTGACATTTCCGGCATCTGGTCTCTTCAACCCGCACTCGTAAGTCAATGCGAAAATCCTTAGCCGTGTTTTCCACCTCGCACTCTATGTAACTCCATCAGCTCGCCACGGAAGCCGTCGCGTCCGGAATACCTGTTATCCTCATAGGTACTAGTACAAAGGTGAGCTTGAAGTTGATGCAAAGATACTCACCAATGCGCCATTTGGTCACCGGTCATATCACCACGTACCGGGCGCTCGGAAACGATGTTCAACCATGATGTCGATGCTTGTGACAGGTTCGCCACCTTTAGGGGGAGCAGGAGAATCTCACACCGGGACACGGCGCGGAGCTAAAGTAGCTCTTCAATGATGATTACTATCGCGACTCTTCACCAATCGCTTCGTTGGCGATGGCAATGTCTCTCCCCTGACGCGTGAGCGGTAGACCAGGCGTGCTCTTCCACCTGCCACACAGTCTGAGGCTTCTCCCTGCAGGACAGAGGAGGGATACATAACAACGTCCCCACGAGTATAGCCGTCCTTCGTTGACACATGCTCTAGTCAGGTTGTACCATATTTTCAACCGAGTACCTGGTTGCCCATGCGAACGTCATGTTCCGTAGCTTGGGCGCTATCCGCCAGACGGCACGGCTAGTAACATCGTTCCGGACGGCAGGTTTTCGACGCTGCAATAACCAGGTTGACCGTCGTATACATCGTGGGATGTGGCACGGTGTGTTTGTATCGGTAATGTCGGGAATACGGAGGCATGCTGCGACATTGTTCACCATGTCGTTGATTACTATTCATATTTCGACATGCCACATGCCACATGGTGGAATCCTGCATGTTGCCTATGCGGCACGCGTCCAGAGAATGGAATGGAATAGTGCTTCTGATTCGCGAGCACTGGTGACATGATCCCTGATCGGAAGATAGGGCGTACTGGGATTCGACGAACAAGTCCAGGTGGTTTGACGAATCCTATAATAAGCTGCTGTCGACAATGATCAACTCTGGGTCTGCTCAGCTCACACCATAGTATCTCGAACACCTGACTACATTTTCGAAGGGGAAGCAATGGCAGCCCAAATCCTCCCCGGGGTTCCTTGCAGCCTCAGCCACCTTCCCAGCTGGACCAACCACGACGAACCGGAATATTCGGTGCACTCGCCTTGTCAGAATGAGGCCACTGCCTTACCACCACTGGGATTCCCTCCTATCATCCAGGGCCCGATGGTCTGGTCTGGGGAAGAAAACGCCTCACTTGATTCGCAGATTGTTGAGCTAGGCCCATTGGATGTGGCCGAGGTGGAGCAGGCTGTGCATCACTTCCTCGGTACGGACAAGACCCAACGCTCCACCTTCAAAGGGAAGTCATGTTGATTTGATAGGCCTGGGGCTCGATGGAAGTGAGGTTACTCGCGACACCTTTCCGCTCCCTGTCTTGGGCCCTCGACTGAATGGCTGCGCAGCCGAGATCCACCGAGGAAGTGGCTTGTGTATCGTTAGAGGCCTCATGCCAGGATCCTACTCGGCAGAAGTCAACGTCATCATGTTTCTCGGTCTTGCTAGCTATATCGGTGGGCAGAGAGGTGTGCAGAATCCCAAAGGCGCCATGTTGAGTGAGTAGACCTGGGGCGAACCTTTCTCGAAGCTCGACTGAACATTGCATCCAGCCCATGTCTACGAGTCCAGTTCCTGGTTGGTTCCCCGCGAGAGGCGCCACGGAATTCATACAAACAATAGCCTCGTAAGGACCCGGCTGCTCACGAACGTATTCGACGTGGTGCTGATGCTTCCATATAGCCCTTTCATAACGACATGGGATGCGATATACTGGCCATGCATATCCGCAACTGCGCTGCTCAGGGCGGCGGAACCTATGTAGCATCGGTACCGGCAGTATATAGGGCCATGATGAAGTCCAACCCTCGGGCCGTGCACGACTTGGCAAGGCACGACTGGCCTGTGCAGGTGTAAGTAATCCGTATTCCCTTACCACGTTTTCGTAAGACTCTCGCTTAATGGGGGCAATCTGTGCTCATAAATGGACACCCTTAGTTCGATTCGCGGTATCTCGCCGTTTGTCCTCGCTCCGCTCCTGGGATTTCATTCGGGGAATCTTGTCATGTCAGCAGACCCGGCTCGCATCGGCCCTCACCCGGCCGTTGCGTATGGGCGAATCCCGGATCTGCGGCCGGCACAGAAAGAGGCCTTGGCCCTGCTGCAGCAAACGGCGAGGGCGCAGCAAGTGCGGCTACCAACTTGCCAGGGGGACATGGTGTTCATTAACAACTGGAGTGTGCTCCATGCACGTGAGTCGTATCAAGACACAGGCTTGGCCACTCGCCACCTCATTCGTCTCTGGCTCCGGAACGAAGACCTTGCATGGGAGATCCCCGAGTCGATGAAGACACCTTGGGAGGCATCATTCGGACAGAAGGCCAAACGAATAGTGAACCGGCAGTATCCCGTTGCGCCTATGCCGGAGTACATGGAGCCCAAGTTCACTAACGGCTCGGCTGCATTTGTTGTGGAGAGTGACGAAGACGACGATTAACTGTAACGGCCTATCGTCTGCGACCTCTAGCGACTATTTCTGCCAAGGATGTCTGCTATTCCCCTGCCGAGAGGACGGAGTCCCTGCGTTGCCTTGGCTGGATGCGGATATCAGAGGAGGCGAACGAGCTATAGAGATCGACATGACCAAATTTGACGAAACACGTAAGTGTCGTCGCAGGCGGTGTCTCCTGGAATGTGGAGGTGGGTTTCCTATAAACTAGACAGATAGAGCTCACAATTCAAGTGCTTTTCCCGTTTCATTCTTTAATGAACAGCCGTACCGTAAGATATACGCAATGCCTTCGTTTTTTCTTTCGCCGAGCATGGATTATGGAAGTTTCGCGATGGTTGTGGTCTTGAATTGACGTCGAATGAAATGCCTAAGCGAACACAGTCTCGTACAGTGCGCGTCTTGTAGATGAACAGTATCCACACAGTTGATTGACGAATGCTGCACAGTACGCCGAGCACCCACACCACTTCGTATAAGCTAGGCCCAATTAGTCGTCGCTGTTAGCCTCAAGACGATGGATCGGCCAAGATCTACGGATTAGGCTGGGCCATTTATATTGGGCTTACACCATGAAACGAAGTAGCGAGTAGGCAGTTTCAGGATCTGGAAAATGGAGAGGAGATGGAGGCTGTGCAGTCTACAGGCACGGAATACGTCCTTCGTCAAAAGGGGCCTGTGTGTATATATATTACGGGCATACCTGACGCCGCATGATGGTAGCAGACAGAGAGAGCAGCATTGATAAGGATTCCGTCGATCCAGCTCAAATTGCAGTGCTTCGTCACATGAAGGAGCTCAAACAGGACGTTGGCACTTTGCTCACCTGCGCTCAGCCCTCTTGCCTTATAGGGTTAGTGCGCCACCAAAAAAGGGGGTCAGATGCCAGCCCTGAATCAGGTACCATTTGTGCCCTGGCAGTTGCCTCGAGCCAATCATATGAGCGATTTACTATTCTGCATTAACTGCCTGACTTAAATAAGTAGACATTTATACCTGATTAGTGCAAGAAATATTCCGCAATCTGTAGCTGAGACGTCCACCAAATCAGCTCAGAAAAGTGTTATGCGCGCCAGGCTGGCCACTAACCGGATCTACCCTAGCGCCGTACGGAAAGGCAGCATCTTTATCCACTTGGATGCCGTGTTCTAGATAGCGTGCCTACCTAGTCTAGTTTAGCGCGCTCGTACCTACCTCGCACGCTACGGTAAGGCAATTTCTCGACCCTACGGGCTCCACCAACATTTAAGTACGAGAGTGGGTCCCTGAGATGCTCGCCTACGCCCTGGGACAATTTGGACGTGCAAGCAGCGGACGAGATGCAACGCACCTGGGGCAAATGTGTGCGCCTGGGTGATGTACCTGCGGCACCTGCGGTATTTCGCCCTCCAGGCACTGTGGGCCGTAGCATCCCGTGCCTGTGGCGGTACAGTGCCAGTGGCCACGGAATACAGCCGATTCAATAGGGGATAACGCGCGCCTCCCGGTAAACTACGAGGGACAGTAACCGGGATAGGCCATCTCCTGTTTCTTTGCTCTTACTTTAACCCTTCTCCCTCGCCCCCTTCTGCCGACTACAACAACTTCCTCTCGCAAAGCCCAATTCACCTCTTTTTTTCAGTCTCTCATTTTTGTGACTTTTCTTCCCAATCCTGGAGACTGTGACATTTTCTTGCACGTCTTTCATCCTTAGGAAGTAGAATCCACCCGACACTCGTTAAGTCTTTTCTGTTCCGCTGTTCGACGCTGCCCTCGCGCACCTTCGCTTCGCCCACCCGCCCTTCGTTTTTCACGTGTCTTGCGCAAGGAAGGGAGCTGTAGACTCTGCCTGAGATATCGGAGTCCGCTATAACTACAATTCACACGCCTAATACTCAACGAACTACCTATCTTAATCTTAGTACGACTCAGATCTACCATCCATCATGGGTTTGCTACGCACAGCTTTGGCCTCGACCATGTTGATGGCCGCTACCAATGCCGCATTGGAGCCCATTGTCATGAAGGTGAGCATCCCTAGACATGCATGGACTGTTCGGTTTCTGTCCCGCATGCCCATTGTCTCCTGATCCCGTTCTGGGTTCATCTGAACATAGATTGACCGGTGTACTTTGGAAAACAGGGAACCAAGTTCTTCACCAAGAGTGGCGACCAGTTCTTCTTGAAGGGTATCGCCTACCAGCAGGCAGCTGGCGCTGATGCCGGTGGCGAATCGGACAACAGCCTGTACATCGACCCTCTGGCCGATGAGAAGACTTGCGAGCGGGATATCCCCATTCTTAAGAAGCTTGGCGTCAACACTATCCGAACCTATGCTATCGACCCCAAGTCTGACCACTCGGCCTGCATGAAGCTGCTGGACGACGCTGGAATCTACGTCATTTCCGATCTTGGCGAGCCTGCCCTGTCCATCAACCGCGATTCGCCTGCCTGGAACGTCGCTTTGTATGACCGATACAAGGCCGTTGTTGACAACCTCTCCAAGTACGACAACGTCATTGGTTTCTTTGCCGGCAACGAAGTCACCAACAATGCCACCAACAGTGAGTCAAGGATGTCCTCGTAACTTGTCTGGTAGCCTGGCTGGCTATACATGTTTTCTCCCGTCCTCGCGTAGTTAACTAATTACCCGTCTCCAGCCGATGCCTCTGCCTTTGTCAAGGCTGCTACCCGTGACACCAAGAAGTACATTGCCGACAAGATGTCCAAGGGCGGCCGTTGGATGGGTGTTGGCTATGCTGCCAACGATGACTCTGAGATCCGTGTTCACATGGCCCAGTACTTCAACTGCGGCGACCAGGACGCGGCCATTGATTTCTGGGGTTACAACATCTACTCCTGGTGCGGTAAGAGCAGCTACGAGGAGTCCGGTTATGACGTCCAGGTCGACTTCTTCTCGAACTACTCCGTCCCTGTCTTCTTCGCCGAATACGGTTGCAACACTGTCGGCGGTGCTGAGGGCCGTCTCTGGGATGATACTACCGCCCTCTACTCCGACAAGATGACCCCTGTCTTCAGCGGTGGTATTGCTTACATGTACTTCGAGGAGAAGAACGACTACGGTGTCGTCAAGCTCAACGGTGACAGTGCCAAGACCATGAAGAACTACGATGTTCTCCGATCCAAGCTGGCTGCTGTCGAGCCCTCTTCGACCTCCATGGATGCTTACAAGCCTACGAACACCCCCGCTGCCTGCCCTCCTATCTCCGACGACTGGCAAGCCGCCGCCTACCTGCCCCCTACCCCCGACAGCTCCCTCTGTGACTGCATGTTCAAGTCGCTTTCTTGCGCCCCGGTCAGCGACCTCGACGAGAAGGATTACGGTGATATCTTTGGCTACATCTGCTCCAACGACCCCAAGGCTTGCGCCGGTATCAAGGCCGACGCCGAGTCTGGTATCTACGGCCCTTACAGCATGTGCAACGCCAAGGAGCAGCTCGGTCACGTCCTTGATGCCTACTACCAGAACCAGGGTCAGGCCAGCACTGCCTGCGACTTCAACAGCGCTGCTGAGATCCAGAAGAGCAAGGTTGAGCCCTCGTAAGTAGACCTTATTTTCACAATTTTCTTCGCTTGTGCTAACCATTATTTCCTACGTAGTTGCCAGGCTCCTCTCGCGAGTGCCAGCTCTGCCGTGGCTCTGGCTGCCACTGCCACTGCTAGCGTTGGTGGCGGCTCTGGCTCGTCCGGATCCAACCCCGGCAACACTGACAGTGCCGCCCCTAGCCTCATGCCCTCTGGCCCCGTGCTCTCCATGGGCAGCTTGGCCGTCGGCCTCTACATGCTCGTCGCCATGGGTACTGGTGCTGCCATGATTGCCTTGTAAGCGGCTTACTCTGCGACGGCGTGTTTTGACGGGCTGGAAAGGACCGTTTCCCTTCTTTCTTCATGGTTCTACGGGATAGACATGGTCATGCGTCAATGGGATTGTAACGGATATGGTTCGGTTTCGAGTGCATCCTGGCGTAGCCTCTTGACATTTGTAGGATAAATGTTATTGCGTCTACCCATTGGTAGAGACGGAATCCAGAACATAATGACCCAGTACTGTGCTGCATATCTCTAGCTTTTTCTCGTCGTCTCCTTAAACGTGAATTCAAGTAAATAAGTGTTGGAAACAACAATATGGCTGTCAAGCCTGTATGACTCTCGACTATTGATCAAATCAAGCATATAAGTTTTCAAAAAGGTTTGGAGATTCATGTCATCGTAGGATCCATCCTGCATGCCCTGGAATATATTTCCAAAAAATGCTCCAAATTACCAGATAACACACCACTTAAACATACTCGTATGAGGAGAAAATATGAATTAGGTAGGAGGTAGGTATATATCGTGAACAATACGCACGCGACTGGTTCTTCAATGCCATCCCTGTCTTTCTTGCATTCTTTTCATTCTTTTTTGATCTATTATTTCCTTGTTTTTCATTCTATTCTTCTGGTGTATAGGGGTATAATGGTTAGGTAGATAGATGCAGTGCTTGTTCTCTCAAGTCCTGATCGGCGCGCACACATGATAGAAGAATACAGGGGAGCTGAGGTCGAGTTGATTATCTATTAGTTGCAGTACTGTTTATACATCTCACTGATCCAGGCATGGACCTTGATAGCGACGGATTCGCTGTGTTCTGCTTTCATATTAGCCTCATTCATTTACACCGATCAGTCAATCACAAAAAGAAAAAATAAACAAAACAAAAAAGACTCACCGATGCAGAAACTATGCGGGATCTTCGTGTCGTCGATGATGAGACGCGTGCGCTCGACTTGCGCCGACCGCTTCTTGATGAAGGCGTCGCGGTGCCGGTCCGAGACCCAGTGGTCCTTCTCGCCGTAGAAGAAGAAGAATTTAGGCGGTGGTCTCTTTTTCGTTACGGGTGCAGAGTCTGAAGCATCGTCTTTGGATATCTCCCAGATCTCGTCGTCCCATTTGTCTTCGCATATTACGCGCATTTCGTCTGATGAAGGGGGGTTAGGTTTTATATTTTGGTGAAGGGGAGAGATAAAAATGAGAAAGAATGAAAAGCACATACCCATGCCAAGATGAAGCGACTGCCAGACCCCATCGCGACTCTTCAGCCAGCGCGTAGTGACGTCGGCCGCATGCGGCGGGAAACCCATGGGTTTCCTCACGATCCAATAGACGGCATTATACGGACAGAGACGCAGGAATCCCTGCGCGATGCGATGCGCGCTCCGGCCCAGCAGCGGGGTCCGGCGCAACAAGTTCAATTTCTTGCCGCTGCGCGACTGGGCGATGTGGTCGATAGTGGGGAACAGGAAGATGCCCGATGCGAGCTTGAGATGGGGGGCTTGCGTGGGCTCCCGGACGACGCGGTGGTATGTCTCCAGCGCGATGTACGAGCCGACGGAGTGGCCCATGAGCAGCACGTTGTCGTAGGGCTCGCCCTTTCGCGGGCCCGACTCGATGCGCAGGCTACTCACGCCGGCTAGGGTGTGCTTGATCTGGTGCTCCAGGTCGAAGGGTTTCCGTTTGCAGGTGAAGGGCTCGTGGTCGTCGTCGACGAAGCCGGAGAGGTTCTGGCCATAAATGTGGAATCTGATGGGGTTGAGGGCCGTGTTAGCGTCGAGTAGATTCCTTAAGGCGGCGAGGAAGGGCGCATAGTAGCCTATGAGGCCTGGGTTGCCGGGTACGAAGTAGATCAACACGTGGAGAGGGCCATTGGTGTTGTTGCAGCTGGTGCTGGAGGTGCTGCTGCTGCTCGTGTTGGTTCTGGTGCTGGCGCCGGAGCCACTCGACCGCGCCGGGTAGGATAAGTGGTCAACGGTTACCTTCATGACGGAACTGACCACTTTGTCACTCACTTTTCATGCAGACGACGTTACTGAAACTACCTAACGCCCTGGGGAGAATCTACTTTGTAAGTAGAGTCTAGATGGATGAGTCTACATGAAAAACGGGACGGCAGTGGATAAGAGAGACCGGCGTCTCGGACTCTTGACTCTACGGCATACACAGCAAGCGCTATATAATAGTAAGCGACGCTCGCGGCTTTGATGAATGAAAATGATGCGACATCATCGCAATAAGAAAGGGGCAAGCTAACAGAGCAGGTCGGTCGATTTGTCGCTGGGCGAGTCAATATTTCATCTATGGGTTAATATGTATTTAATGGGACGTTCCCAGCAATAATCACCGGCCCGTTTTCTGCACAGTACGGTAGGATCTGAGCAGTGGAGCCAGCTATCTGAGCGCGGGGCGGCGTGCAATTACAATCCGTCGCAGGCACTTTCCATTCCAACTGCATTCCGTAATACGGATCATACGCCGTGCGGGTTACGGTGGTAAATCCGTACAGATTCCGTATCTGCAACTGCAAACATGCTCTACAACGGATGACCTGCTTCCATTTGCTTGTACAGTATATCTGCATACATCACGCGGGATTCTCGCAGTGCAGTACATGACATCGATGCAATGTGAACCTGCTCACGCTTGGGCCTTTTTCGTCGGCAAATCTACCTGACGTACGATGATCATGAGAAAGAAGACAAAAACAGGTCTGTTTCATTTGTAGATCGTACTGTTAGCGTGGGCATATTCCGTAGATCAGCTGAAGAGGGTAGGCTATAGCACGGCCGGGCTATACACTATTTAAGCAAACTAACCAACATCTCGAGGCCCAACAGGTCGAACTTTACGGAATACCATAATAGATGACCTAGGCAAAGCAAGCAGTTGACGAAATGCTAGGTCGTTTGTCTGTGACACGGGTCCGTCGCTAAGTATTTTCTCGATGCTAATAATAGGAAGCCGGTGGACTGGCTCGGGACACGGGGCACGGGACACGGATGCGGGCTGCACACATATTTCGCGGTTAATACGAAGTGGGCGCATGCAACTTATCCGCCGGTATCTGTCTATCGCAGGACGCACCCCTCCTCCTATCTTCATCTTTATGAGGTATCTACGCGAATACTCTCGGCCAATCATCGTCTGCCTCTTATCTTCACAATCGTGGCTGTCTCGAGCCTATAAAAGTCAATTCCCGCCAGTCCATTGTTCTTGCCTTCGATTCCGTGTCATTTGCTCAAGCCTCACGTCATCGGCGCGGTGCCCTGCAGTAGTGCCCAGCAGTACTTGCCGAGACCATGGCCGGTACATCCCCATAGGCGCAAATTGCGCTGTCGCAGCTCAGCCCCGCCAGGTAGACCTGACCACCCGCAAATGTACAGGTACACTAATGTCAGCCTTAAGGTTGGCGGTAGATTTCGGTTCGGGTCAGGATTCCCCACAGCCGCTGGGAAGCTGCGGTGCTGCTGGTGCTGAGCCTGAGCGTGGACTTTGACTGGGGTGACAGTGACCAAGAGCATCTCCAAATCTTTCTCCAAATCACCCACGGGACCATCCACATCGCACCTCGCTGCGTCTTGTCGCTTTGCCTTGATCGCTCGACCTGCCCCCGTCTCATTTGCTTGCTCTTATTGGTGCTCCGTACATTATAAATCTCCATATTCGATATCACATGGCTCCGGAGCTTCATTAGACTCCCGCCACTCTCGCCTGTCTGGATCCGCAAGACAATAGTAATCCTTCTTATTTTCTTGCCTCGCCCGATTAGAAATGATTAATTAGAGCCCGAGGGAATCCCCATGGTATCCTGTCCATATCCTGGCATCATCTAGCATCTTATCGTCTATCGTCTACCGTCTACCGTCTTCGCGTCAGTTCCCGGGCCACGGTCCGTTGCGGCCACCGCGCCTCTCCGTTCCCCACCATCGCTACTGTAGCTGGCGACGCTTCTTGCGAACTAAGGTACGGTATTTCGAGCCCGCTATATTCGGCACTTCGTACACAGCCTCACGTGCACGAGTCTGCTGTCTGCCGTCTGCTGTCTGCTCCTTGGACGGCCCGGAACCCCACATCTTCTTCATCTACCTATCTGTGCCGCTTTTACCCTGGTCGACATCAGGCATCCTCGTTTCTATTCTAGCTTATCTCGCGAATCCTGATCCCGCGCCTTCCAGCCTGCATCCTTAAGGCGTGAAGTTCTAATATAGCTCGCTCATTACTGACCTGTGCTTTTTACCGCACCAGATTTTTCGGTATTCTTTCATGTCTAGTTAGGCGCCCAACTTGGCATATTCCCTTCGCCGACTGCCTTTCCTCCGCTGAACTTGGAGATATCGCCCGCTCGCTCCGACACCCTCGCCACTTCCGTCAGGTTCATGCGCTTGCCCGTGTAAACCTGCTTTTCTATCGCCCGATCAAGTCAATACAACCAAGCATATACTATATTCGAGATCTCCCTTCCGTTCTCGCACGCCGATAACCATGGCGACGTCAAACTTGCGGCACCGCCCGCCACCCACTTCCGACGCCGACATACCCGGCCCGAAACAATTCGCAAAGCTCGATAACGGCACGCCGAACTTCAAGACCGAACATCCCTCCGGAGAGGCCAAGTACGGTCGCTTCAGAGCCTTTTTCCGTGCGATTAGTTTGACCCTGTATTTTGGCTCTGGTCTTCTTACGTATGTTCCTTCCCGTCCGAGTCTCCCGGCGCGAGAAGCCAAATCCTGACCTGACCTGCGCACAGCATACACATCTCGCAAATCCTCGGCGCGCCGCTCTATCTGCTCAACCGCGAGATCTACTATGCATACATGTCTTTGACAAAGGCATGCTTTGGCCTGCTAATCACCACCATGACTCAGTGGTGGGCTCCCACCGTCATCAGGATCAGCGGCGATGCCTCCGTTGCTGGACAGTTGAGCTTGACTCCTGATGGTCGCGTCCAGTGTGCCTTTCCGGAGCGCATGGTGCTCATCGCCAACCACCAGGTAAGACAACTTGCATCTTGGCTTGTGTTTGAGCGCTAACCTGAACGAACCTCGCCAGATCTATACAGACTGGTTATATCTCTGGTGGGTTGGATACACCAGCAATCCTCAGATGCACGGTCACATCTACATCATTCTCAAAGAGTCTCTGAAATGGATCCCGGTTATCGGCCCTGGATGCATGTTTCTTAGTTTCATCTTCATGTCGCGAAAGATGGCAGTGGACCGCCCGCGTCTTGCCCATCGCCTTGAGAAGCTCAAGACACGTCACACCGGTCCTGACGGCAAAAGCTATCTGGATCCCATGTGGCTGTTGCTCTTCCCTGAGGGCACGAACTTGTCCGGCAATGGACGGAGAAAATCGGCCAATTGGGCTGCCAAGGCAGGCATCCGAGATGTGCAGCATCTCATGCTGCCGAGGAGTACCGGCATGTACTTCTGTCTCACTGAGCTCAAAGGGACTGTAGACTATGTCTACGACTGTACTGTAGCCTACGAGGGCATCCCGTAAGTTGTGTTGTTTTCCGCATAACGTCTTGTAGTCTTGATTGAGTATTTACTGATTTTGGCGACAGTCGGGGCCAATACGGCGAGGATTATTTCACGCTGTCTAGCACATATTTCCGAGGTCGTCCGCCCAAGTCGATCAACTTTTACTGGCGCCGTTTCGCCGTTGCCGACATCCCGCTCGATAGCGCGGAAGACTTTGACGCGTGGCTCCGGAAGCGATGGGATGAAAAGGACGCACTTATGGAACAGTATATTTCGACGGGCCGATTCCCCGCCAACGGTGCCGGTATCAAGGGACACATCGAAACCGAGGTCAAGACGGAGCACTGGTGGGAATTCATAAAGATTTACATGATGATTGGGACGTTTGGTTTGTTCTTTAACGTTATCATCAAGATTGTCCGTCTGCTGGTTCAGGGGTAAAAGTGGTGTGGAGGGGAAGTGTTGACGAATCGACGTGACTATGTGTTTTGAATCGGCGTTCTTTGAGTTGTGGAAGTGAGTCCGGAGCGGGGGCGATGCGAATAAGTGAGAAAAAGCGGTCGTGAGCAAAATGATCGAAACGATACCATATAAAAAGAGAAGAGAGAGAGAGAGAGAGAGCATTGGGCCTGGAGTTTTGAAACATATATATATTCCCGACAGTGTCATCGGAAAAACTGATTACTTGATTATCGCCACTCCATTGCTTCACTTTTTCCCGCGATTTATGAAGTGACACTTCATCACGGAAGGGTGTCAATGGGGTGGAACATCCAACATATGTGATTGATCATCGTCATACTAATGACAGATGCACATTTCTATTTTACTTCTTTCTAATTGTTATATACAGGAAGGTAAGTTAACATTTAGTATATACACACGACCGCAACTCTCTAAGCAAGCTCACGGCTCTTGTTGCAGCCACGCTTAGGCTTGTGCGCAGGAGCCGTCTCATCAACGACAGAAACCCGCCCATCAAGCTCAAAATCAATGGGACTGAACTCCTGCAAATACGCAATCAGGACCTCATCAAGGGTATCCAGAACAACAAGGTCCGGAATCGGCGTCATCATATTATCGCCACCACCAGCGACGAAATCAGACGTGACAACAGGATACGTCGCGCTCAAATCAATCGGTTCACCGTTAATCGTGAGGCTGATGAGACGGCTTCCGATCTCGTTGTTCGGGTTATATTCAACCCGCAAAGCGGAGCTGATCTGCAGGAAGCTCTGCACGGGCTTCTGGTTGGCCTGGTTGATGCCGCTGACGATGCCCTCGACGTCGGTCCAGATCTGCTGGCCGGTGAGCTGCACCTCGACGACGGCGTTGCCGAAGGGGAAGGTCGTCATGACTTCGCCGCGGGTTACGTTGCCAGCCTCGATGGCGGCGCGGATGCCGCCTGCGTTGAGGATCGAGAAGACGGCTTCGCTGCCGTCTTTGCGGCGGTATTCGAGCATGGCTCTGTGGGTGGTCGTGTTAGTGTTTAGGTATGTTTGGAAGGGAGGGGGGCTTACTCGGCGATCAGGTCACCGATGGTGCACTCCATCTGCTGGCAAGTAGTCTGGTCGAGCTCGATATCGCTCTCACCAATGACTTCAGCAGCGAAAGCATCGAAGGGCTTGCGCCACTCGTCGATCTGGGCCTGGAGGTCGGGGTCCTGGGCGGTGGTGTTGGTGAGGTGGATCGGGGCGCCGTGGTAGGCGAGGACCTTTCCGCTGGGGTCGTAGGTGACGTCGATGTAGCCGAGGTACTCGCCCCAGCGGTAGGCGGTGACGATGAAGACCTCGTCGCCGTCCTTGTTGGTCTGGATGGTGGGGTAGGGGCCCATGTTGCCCTCCATGTCGCCGAGGAGGGTGTGCGAGTGGCCGCCGATGATGAAGTAGAGACCGGTGGTCTCGGAGGCGAGACGGATGTCTTCGTCGTAGCCGATGTGGGTCAGGGCGACGATGCGGGTGATGTTGGTGGTGCTGCGGATCTCGTCGACGGCGCCTTGGACGGCGGCTACGACGTCGGTGAATTGGGTCGTGTCATCTGGGTTGCTGATGTCCGGGACGGTGTCGGTGGTGACACCGATGACGGCCAATTCATACTCATCGAAGATGATGTAGGGCTTGATGGTAGCTGGAAGGGGTGTATCAGTATCGTGTTCCTCGAGTTGAATAGGGGAGATGACTTACAGTTGAGCTTCTCGTTCTCAGAGATGATGTTGGACGAGACGATAGGGAAGGTGAGGTTCTTGAGGAATTCACCAAGGTACTCATCACCACGGTCGAACTCGTGGTTACCAATGGTCATGGCATCGAACTCGAACTAGACGGCGAAGTATGAGTAATGGGGCCAAGACAACTCGGATCTAAGTCTTAGTCGGGAAGTATTCACCTGGTTGAGGGTCTCAGCGATCTTCTCACCACCGTAGTAGGTGAAGAACATGGTGCCCTGGAACTCATCACCAGCATTGAGGAGCAAGCTGTCAGGGTGGTCGGGTCTCGACTCCTTTAGGATAGTCTTGACACGGGAGTAGCCTCCGTAGCAGCCCTTCTCAGGGGCCGTGCAGTCAGTGCCGGCGGCAGCGAACTGGTCCAGGTGGGCGTGGACATCGTTGATGTGGTAGAAGGAGATGTTGTAGTTTCCAGCATCGTCGAAGAAGCGCTTGGACGCGCGCTGACTGTACAGCGATTCCTCAGCCGCGCCGAGGCGGGCGAGGGCCAAGAACAAGAGCGGCGCAACGCGAACCATGGTGATTGAAGTCGATGTATCCCCCAGACACTGAGCTGATCGCGATCCGGAGAACTCCCACAAGATCTCTGGCGATCACCTGCATTTATAACCATGCAGATCGGCACTTGAGGCCCCAAATCTCGGCATGAGGACGAGCTCGAGACGAGTCAGTGACGCCTTGTTCGGAATGAAAAACGGCGGCTGGGGAGGGTTCTAAGTCTTGGCGATCTGATTTAGGTGGTCGAGCTGGAGCCGTCTATGATGTAACTAGCCGTCGCCCAACTCCGGGAGCGCATCGTGTCGATGCACACCTAACCCAGTCGGGACATAAGAGACACGACCGGCTTCGCAACGGCTCAGTCCGTCGAGTCGGGGAGCCGCTGTAAGGCCGGCGACCATTATTGATATCATCATGGGCATGCGAGAAGCATTGGCTGAAGGCATTCCGTAATCCGTATGGGTTAAGGCCTTATGCTGGGTATATCGATAAACCGACGACATGTCGACGAAATACGGATTACAGACTCGCATTACGGACAATTATAGATAATCCGTATTCGCGGATTACATTTACGGATTACTTTCGCGCCTCCACTTTCTGACGTGCCTATTTATTCTTCTCTCCTTTCTCCATGCCTCTTCCTTCGAGGTAATCATCAATCCTTCTCCTCGGGTTTCTTTTCTTATTCGGATATTATACGGAATACGTATGGCAGCATCGTCGAAAGTAGCATCAGTGTCGAAAGCAGCAGCAGCGCACACGTCAGATGCCACTTGTTCACCCCACAGCTAACACAGGCACCTAGCAGATCCTTCAGCTCGACTCGAGCATTCGTATTTCGTTAGGTATTTCGTGCATCGCGTCCATACTTGTACAGACGGACAACATTCGACAGGTCAGCTAGCGAACTGAGTCGGTAGAGCCAGCAGATACTACGAGTAGTAGTAGTATTCGTTCATCACTGGGGTTGACACCGTCTGCATGTGTCTGCATGGGCATGCAATCAATTAGTCCCGAATCGGAAGACAGAAAAAAGGCGTGTCGCCCATTCGAGTTCGAGTCGACCTGAACCTGCGCCACACCGACAAGGCCTTGCAGTTCGGCTCGCGAAGTTGGAGGGCGGCATTGCGCTCCGATTGACGGGATTCAGACTTGGCCTTGCATTGCAGTCCGGAGCCGGGGAGGTCGGCAGTCACTGCGGACGAAACCTGGCCACTGACTCTTCCGACTCGGGCGTGCATGATTACTTATCGAGGACCGACGACGTCGATGATCCGAGTAAAGACGAGTACGGACATTTCACCTGTTCCGGATGGCTTGAGAAGACGGATTGATGGCTAACAACAGTGAACCGTGTCATGTTATCACCGATCTGTCGACTAAGAATGAATGGGCTGAATGTCTTCTCTGCTGCCATCCAACATGGCGGTATCAATCAGGTGATAATAGTCCGTACAGTATGCTTGGCACATCGCCTACCTGTTTGGCAAGGTAACGTAACGTCGTAGAGAGATTCTCCGTCGTCTGTCCCAAAATACTCGTATCCGTACCAGATGCGACCTCAGTTGACGAGTTGCTCCAATCCCAATGTCGATTGCCCAATGCCATTGTCCATGCCCTGCGGAATCCCTAACGGAATACCCGTCTCGTCTGTACCTCGCCCTTACCTGGTCGGTCTGACTGGAGACGTGCCCGCATCCAATCACGTCGCCCGAATCAGCTGTCCCAGTCCGAATCAGGCCGTCTTCCCTGCGCTAATGCACGTACTTCGTAAGGTCCAGCAGGTACGGATCCGTCCAGCAGGCAGTGTGGCATTGTGGCAGAAACCGGCAGGGTCGTGACTGGGTTCTAGGCAGGTACGAGCCCTTTGGAGTTGGGGTTTAGTTAACACCTGTTCAGTCTGGACTCTTGGACGTGCGACTGCATTTTTTAGTGTCGCGTCTCCAGCTCCCTTCACGTTTCTGCCTCTGCCGTGCTAGTGTTTCGTCTGTCTGGTCTTGGTTTCTCTGCGTCCAACTGAATCACTGGCTCCTGTCGATTCCGAGGCACCGGCTGTCGACCCAGTCTCCGTTGAGACAAGACTACACGACAAGACATGTCAACACAAGACAACTGACAAGACACTGCCAAGTTTGCTACGTTACTTGTTCGTCTCCTAGATTCCATTCAGATTGGTCTTTACTACCTATTATTCTTTATCCCTTCTGTCGATTCTGTAGACCAGCCAGTCTTTTTGTTGTTTTTTCTCTGTTGTTTTTGTTGCTGCACTCCACGCGTGACCACCAATAATACATACAGTAGGCACCGACTGCCAACCGTTTACAACTTACACGCCCTGTGAACACCTGCTACGTACGGGTTACCGATTCCGTCGTCTTCTCATGTGTTCTTGTTCCTGTCCATGTGCCCACTGCATCTTCTCCAGCTCTGACTTGTGAATAATCGTTCAGTACTAAGTACCTACGTATACCCAGACCTGCCCCGCCGCTACTCACTCAGCTACGTTCTAGTGTCTTCGACATCTGCTTCCTTTTTCCTTCTCGATCCTGCCACACTTCATTCTTCATTCTTCACTTCCCCCTTGACACACTTAATACTCTACAATATATCTACGAATTATATTGCCATCGCACACTTCTCTGGTAATAATTATTACCTGCATCTGGTCGAGAACACCCCCTTCCCCGCCGACCCTGGCTATATGACGGCATCCCTGCGCTTATCTGATTTCGCCCGGGACCGCAGGGATTAATTACGGATTCGCTGGATTAGCACGTATGCACTCCGTAACGGGTTAAACACAGCAGCTCCGCCGCGTAACTTCCCAAGCTACCGCCTGGCGCTAGGGGCCTAGCCTGGCTGATACAGGTGCCTTCTGTCGCTTTCTGGAGGCCCTAACGTTCCAAAGCCACCCGTGGACCGCCGATTCCAAACGTTTATACCGACGTCCCCCCCTCAATTGCCCACGGATTTCTTCATCCGCCCAAACTCCAACCATCCCGAACTCGAGATCTGTCCAGTCTTCTCCGAGATCTGTCACCTGCCACACCCGATCGCCGCAGTAGAAGCAATTGCAATTGGGCGTCAAGATGTTTACGAAGAAGCTGGATCGCGCCTTTCAATGGGCTGGCGAGAAGATGGGCCAGGAGGCCAAGATCACGCACTCGGATGACTTTCGAGGCCTCGAGACGGAGATGTCTCTACGATATGACGGTATGCCCTATGTCCATGGACACTCGTATCTCATCTTCTCTCGTCACTGCTGCTATAGCCATGTGATCGTCTACCTTGTCCACTACTAACCCCTTGCTCGCTTTGACCAGGCATGGAGCGTCTCCAGAAGTCGGCCAACACGTACATCAAATCGCTTTCGCGCCGCGGCGAAGTTTTCGACGACAAAGAAAAGGGATTGCCCGTTAGTTATCTCGGCCGGACCATGATAGCCCACGGAGAGGAATTCGAGCCCGACTCCCAGTTCGGCAACTGCTTGATCTGTATGTTGCAATGCGTATTCCGTATTCCCTACGATGCGAACATCCATATCATTGCTGAAGAGCACCTACTAATTACAAGCTATCGCATGCAGCCATGGGCAGAGCCAACGAACGGATCGCCGGAATCCAAGAGAGCTATGTTGCTCACGCCACATCATACTGGTTGGAGGGTCTCGAGCGATCCCTCGCAATGATGAAAGAGTTCCAGGTTCGTCTCTCCCGTCATCCCCTGGCGTGATCGCACAGTCTCAGTTAACATCTCCGGGTCACCAGTCCGCTCGCAAGAAGCTCGAAAGCCGTCGTCTGACATACGAAGCCGGTGTCACGAAGCTGCAAAAGTCAAAGCGCGAAGACTTCAAACTCGAGGACGAACTTCGAACGGCCAAAGCAAAGTACGAGGAGTCATCCGAAGATGTCTACCGAAGAATGATGGACATTAAAGAGGCGGAGGCCGACTCCATCCGGGATTTGAGTAACTTTCTCGACAGCGAGCTGGACTACCATGAACGCTGTGCCGAAGAGCTTCGGCGCGTCAGACAGGAGTGGGCAGGAGGTCAGATGCAGGCATCCACGGACTCTCAGGCTCCGGATTTGAGCGGTGCCAGACGCCCCATCAGACGCAACACGGCCCGTTCTTACAGCGACATGAATGAACGCACGCGCCAGGAGGCTAACGATAGCGACGTGCCTCCGGAGCAGCCGCCGCGCATTCCCATTCGGTCGAACCCCTACCCTGCGAGCAATACGATGTCTGCCGACGTACCTCGCCCTGGTGTTAACCGCGCCGCTACACATCGCGACCCTCTTCCCGCCCCAGATCTCCCCATGCGCCATACTAACACTATACCTCCCAATGCTGCATTCTCCCGCAACAACTTGCGCCCCGTTAATAGGGGTGCAGACGATGGTTCTGATGCAACAAGTGGCGTCCCCGATTACGAGCGCGGTGAGAGCCCTGCCCCCGGTTATGCAGGTTTAAGTCGGACGATGAGCAACAATGCACCCCCCGCCGCAACCCTGGGCAACAATGGCAAAAAGGTGCCGCCACCACCGCCCAGCCGCGCGAAGAAGCCCCCGCCGCCCGTCCCTGCCAAGCGAGACGTTACATTTGCATCCTGAGAGAAAGAGAGAGAGAGAAAATAACATGTGATGCACGTCCCTGGCTCATGATTCACCCTGCGCTAGATTGGATTGAGATTGTTGATCCGAGGGGATATGTGTCTACATAGGACATAACGCAGTGTAACGAAGGAGAATGGCTGTATTGATTGATTTGATCATGGAAAAAGAAGGGACGGGGTGCTTTGCTTTGAGTGAGAATTCGAGTCGTTTTACACTTAGATGAATGCACGCATGGCTAGTTGGTGGTTTCGTCGGTTACCTACAAGTAAAGTAGTATTGCAATGTGAGGGAGGGAAGACTCGACCATTTGTTTTCCAGCAAACATGTGCACTACATATAGAACCAATCGAGTTCATCTCCAGTATATCGTACTCTTCTTCTTCATGCAAGCCTGATTTATCATCCAGAATTCAACCCATCATTCAGTTCCGAACCGTGCACGCGACCTTGACTCCTTAGATCCGTTACAGACCCTTTATATACAGGCCCTTTATACTAGCAGATCCTCTGCCTCACCATTCCAAGTAGTTTCTCCAGCACGGACGGAAGTCTCGGCTCCTCACCCTTAGTCCCTTTCATCCCCCTTCCTTAGTAAGTCCCCATCCTACCACCTTATAAATGTACGGTCTTAAGCCCCTAAAGTAGGCCAGACGCGTAAGCCTCGGAGCTAGGGTTTAGAGTTTAGTTTTGTGTTAAGGAAGGGGGCTAAAGCAGGAACAGGATCTTTATTTAGACCTCCCTCCTCTAGGCTCTAGTATAAAGAACATTAGGTTGAGACTTTTATGTGTAGGATTAGGGGGACGGGACTATGTTTTCTGGAAGTTGTGTGAACGGGATGGGGAGGTAGATGGAAGAGAGGAAATGGGAAAGGAGATATATATGCTGCGTGGATTTATGTGAGCTTGTGAGTTTTAAGTGAATTGAACCGATGATGCGATGAGATGAGATCATGTCTGAACCGACGCTCTCCTATTTCACTTTTACAACGGGCACGTGGTAGACACACACACATTCACATTCACATTCACATATAAGCCAACACAACACGTCGTTTGATCTGTTCTGTTTCGTCGAGTATATGGTATATTCACTAACATCAATCCTCGCTTCCTTTCTATAACAGCGCGATATGTTTCAACTCCCTAGGTAGTTCATTAGCACGTTTCCATCCAGTTCGAAGGATCATGAACACGACCTCGTAAACACGATCGAATAATCCGTAAAGGGGTAAACAAAACAAATCGGCCGACCAAAAAAGGGCCAACCCAAAAAAGGGGTCAAACAAAAACAAAAGGAGTCAAAACAAAAAAAGGGATAAAGAAAAGAAGGAAAGGGACTGAACAAGAAAAAAGGGGTAAAAAAGGAAAAAGAAAAAAACTCACTCCTGCACCATAACACCAACCTTCATCTCCCGATACTCCCCCACCACCTCCTCCCGTCCAAGTCTCACTTGCTCAGCCCGAACAGCCCTCGCCCTCTCTGCCAACTCCGGAATCGGCTTCAGATCAAAATCACTCGCAAGATGCCAAAAAAAGGTACTACTAATCCTAACAAGCGGTCTCTCCGGGAATTCCACCATCCTCTTCTCAACCGTCGCAAGCGTCGCATCATTCACAACAACCTCATGGAATCCAGCCTTCACAAGTCCACCGGTGATATGTTCTAGTTGTTTGCCCGCTTGCACGAGGAGATAGTTTCCCGTGGGGATGCGCACGGCGATTTTGCGCCCCGTGTTGCGCGCCCAGATGTGTAGACCTGGGTACCGGCTGCGGCCGTGGATGGTGAGGAAGTTGAGGTCTGTGTGGAAGCCGGCGAGGATGGTGTCTTTTTGGGCGTATTTGCGGAGGTTGGAGGATGTTGGGGCTAGGAGGTGGGGGCTGTGGGCGTGTGAGTGAGGGGAATGAACTGAGGTCTGCTTCAGACTCTGGGTAGGTACTCACCCGTATTTTCCTGCGTCGCTGAATGTTGTCGCCGGTAAACCCATGCCCACGGCTGCCATCTCAGCAACACCGGAAACACTGCACACAGAGAATTAGTCTCACCGTTCACGCGCATTGGAGGATAAACTTACGCGCTCTTCATGCTCTGTCCCCACTTCATCATAACCGGCGTCCATCGCTCACGAATGCTCTCCGTCTCGGGGACGACATTCTCAGCATTCAGACCGGGGAACTGCGTCTCATAGGGCGTGGGCTCGCCCATGCGCCAGAAGAAGCGACACTTGGGATCGGGCGCGTGGGCGCTGATATCGAGGGGTCTCTCCTCGGGGGCGAGGCGCCGAATGACGTCGAGACAGGGCTCGTCGACGGCGCACTTGGGCTTCTCGGTGTTCTCGAGGGTGACGCCGACTTGGTAGCCGAGTTCGGGTCGCTCGTCCTTTTTGAGGATGGCTTCGGGCTGCGCGAAGTAGTCCTCCAGGAGGTCGAGGAAGGCGCTGTTGTCTGCTTCAGAGACGCGGCCGTCGTGGAGGACGAGGGCGCCGTAGGTTATGAGGGCGCGGGCGGCTTTGAGACATTCGGCTTGTGCGGCCGGGGAGGTTGGGGATGAGAGGAAGATGTCGAGGTCGATTATGGGGAGGTCCATTGAGGTTTCTTCTGTGAGACTCATTTTGACCTTGTTGGTGCGACTCTTTCCTTTCTTTTTATGAATTTAGGAAGAAATATGAAGAACTCTTTCGTTCTTTTATTTTGTCGCTAGCCAAGCAGTGGGGCGATAAGACGGGAAGCTTGGTGACTTTGACTCAAGAGTCTCTCTTGAAGATTGTATGAAAGAGTCAAGATTTCACTGTCGCCGGAGTGTAAGTGACTGCAGTATGAGATTTGCTGAATTCACGGAAGGAAAGATGGTGAAAGAGAGAATGAAAAGTGAGGAAGGAATGAAATGGGAATTTGTATTGCACGATGAAAAGAAGTCGAGAGCTTACAAGAACGGACTACAAATATTTCATGTGATACGATTCATCTTCTTGGCAAATCGTCAACTCACGATTGGTGTCTTCTGGTCTTTATCTCGCAAATTCTACAAAATCATTCCATGAGATACGGACAGCTGCTTGTGACGATAACTTCACCCAATGAACCCGGTGAGCGTCGCATCGTGAGGCCTGTGAAGGTGGGGTTGGGGGAAAGTATTCCCCCCTATCCCGCAGTTTACCGACGGCGAGGGCGTCGACCGTGCGGGATACGGAATTTGCATGTGAAGACCGTATTCGGTGTTCCGAGCGTCCGTCTGCATTCCGTATCACCCGCCACAGTCAGTCTTTTAATTGAACTGTGGCAGTTGTGTGGCTCAATTTAGAGTTTCTGCTTTGTAACGTTTCGGTACGGATACGCAGCCTTCGCAGTCTTTTTAGCACGGGATACAAGTACCGACATACCTAAAGATTCCAACGCGCGCTTGCGCCAGCGTTTTGCTATTTTCTCCTTCACGACCTTCCTTCTCATTATCTTTTTTTTCTCTTTTCGACGTAAACACCTAACAAACCTACCTAATTTTTAATGCTATCGTGTAGTCTCGAGCTACGGCGACCATTCGGAGTTCACTTGATCTTTTGGTTTTATAACTGATACCCCTTATTTTCTGACTCGGATCTGCGAATAACAATCCTCGGCTGCAGTTGCGCTTGGATTACGAAATCACGTTATTTCGGCCGTCTTGGAAGACTCGCCGGCTCTCTCTCCGTCTCTCACCCCTCTGCAACTCGAAAAGTTTTATCCTCAGTCATCCATCTCAATCTGATCTCATCTGAATCTCTTTGCATACTTAAGTGAATTGTGATATTTTAAAGAAAAGCCTTGCGAATCCTGACGACAGCGATATTTACATCTTTATCTTAAGAATTCTGGAGTTCAGCGACTGATATCGACTAAAATCTCTGACTGACTGTTCTCCTCATATCACAACCAATCACCACCACATCCCATCTGGAGACCCGTGGATATCGGGTTGAACCGAACAAAGCTGGCCATGTAGGTCTCTTTGCTCCCATCTCACAGCCCACTTAGTAAATGGATGCTAAACGGAAAAAGAAATCTCGCGTGAAGACGCACGGGCTGCTGGGTTGCTACTTATCCGTATCTGACTACAAGTCAATCTCTTGGCTTGCCGGGGTCTTTGTTAAAAGAGAGAGAAGACTCTTCTATCGTCGAAGTCAACGGAACTGTCCATCATCCGGAACTTCCAGAACTTCTCAGATATCCCAAGTCACCCAAACGGGCGGTCGGTGTGCTCTGACTAATCCCCCCTGAAATGACTTTCAAGCGGACAAGGACGGGTTGTTTGACCTGCAGAGAAGACGGATACAAATGCGATGAGAAAAAGCCCTTTTGTGGCCGATGCATACGTCTGAAGAAGACATGCAAAGGCTACGGTCTCAAACTCAAGTGGCAGGATCCCGTCTATCCTCAGGGATCTGGTGAAAATGCAAAAGAGGCAAAGGAGATACGCCGAAGGAGATCCCCACCAGCAACAGCCGTGGTGAGGCGGAGGACTCCGAGTCCAGTTACTGTGTGTCTACCGCAGCCCATGAGTAGCGGACTTCGGCCACAACACGCATACCTGCTCGACCACTGGTCGACGACCTTAGCCTCACTAATCACTCTAGCACCGACGACATACAACCAATTCCATGCTCACATTACGCCCATCATTGCGCACTCAACACCCCTTCGCTCAGCCGTCTGCTCCATGGCAGCAAGTCACTTGAGCGTTCTGAAAAAGGACCCATCACTCCATACCATCGCAACATATTATCAGACCGACGCCATTGCCTCGCTGAGACAAAACATAGCGACCGAGAGCCCGCTCGTGTCTCTCGCCATCATCATGATTCTGCAGATCACCGACCGACTCTTCACCTCGAGCTCGGGGGTGAATCACCTGCAAGGCGTCAAGGCCATCATCGAGCGGACGGGTCCTCAAACATGGAACTGTGATGCGGGCGCATTCCTCCTCAACCTCTTCTCATACCACGATGCCGTCATTTCGGTCTCCAGACGTACCTCTCCTGTGCTAAACCTAGGAGACGACGTGCAGGATCTCGAGGAGATGAAACCGATGCGGGATCTCAAAACGCTCTGGACGACCATCGGCCAGATAAGTAGCATGTGCAGCCAGAGCAGGACTCTACTCAACCACGAAGGAGAAGCTATCGAGCGAACACTCCAGGAACTCGATGCAGTCGCAAGTCAAGACGGAGTCGTGGGCCATACCGTCCACGCCTACAAAGAAGCCGCCTACATCTACCTCCACCGGGTCTGGCACAATGTCGGTTCCCCACATCCAACCACCCTCAAACACGCAAAAGACTGTCTCGAACATCTCTTCCAAGTCCCCGTCGACTCGCCTCTCGTCACAGCCCACGCATGGCCCTTGTGGACGGCAGCCTGTGAGACCGTAGACGGAACATTACGGGACCTCGTGCGGTTACGTCTGAAGCAAATGTACGACCTCCGACATCTCCCCTCGCTGCAGAGACTGGAGCGGGATATTGAGGATGTCTGGCGAATCAAGGATAAGGAGCGGACATCGACGGGTGTCGACAAGGTCGATTGCATCCAGGCCATCCTTGGCATCCGGCAACGGGGCGCGGATCTAGTGTAGTAGTACCTATATTCAAGCCAGCCATGTGGCATGGCTGCGCGTGCGTCTTGAGTCATCATCCGCCTGCATGTGTGGGCATGTGTTTTCGAAGGAATGTTGGATTTCGGACCGAAGGAGCTGTTCTCATAGGTTCCTGCTTCATGCAGAACGGTGATACTATTACTGTAGATTCTTCATGGAGCCCATCTGCAGGCCAGACTCTCTGTCCTAATATACAGACTGGAGTTGCATACCCCGCATATTCGGGTGTTGATCCTCTCCAACTTCGCATCAACCAGTCGGCGACGTTCCTGGGACGTCACGCGATAATCACTCCCATTTCGTGTATATAATCTTCATGCGTCTTCCCGAAAATGCACTCTTGGCTGTGCGCGTTTACCCCTGTGTTGCAAGACATAAATATGCCCCTAGGTACTAACCCTTAAATCCAGTCCTCCCTGGGTAGATCTCATCGATGAGTCTATCACACATAATATACAAACCTCAAAACCATGATCAGGTCATCACTCTACTGCATACTGTCCCTATCGCACTGGGTCCACGCCTTCCCAGGCTGGCCAGGCGGCGGAACCATCGTAGCGGGTAACGCGGTGCAATTCGACCGCGCAGTCTGGGAAGCGAATCTCGCGCATCCGAACGCGACGGGGCGGAATCCCATCACGGGCTTCGACGTGTCGAAGAGATTCCCGAGTCCGCGCGTTGACGGGTGGTTTTTGACCATCAACGTGACGAGCGACATGTAAGGCATTCTTCCCCAGAGAATAAGATCCAACGCCTCGAGATATCATAGTAAAGGATCGAGCTGACCCTCCGCAGCCCAGACTCCCAAACCCTCAATCCCAGCAACGCAACAGGAAAAACATACACGGGGACCAGCATCGCCCTCCTCGCGCCGCCGAACGTACGCAGTTCCGCCGAAACCGCGATCGACGAGACGACGTGGAAGATCTGCATCGTCGTGATTCCGAACGCGCCACAGGCCAATATCACGGCCTCCGATGACGGCACGTGTAGTATAGGTTCGGGGACTTGCGTACCGGATCTCGAGAAGGCGTATGCGGAGAAGTTCGCGCGCGGACAGGATTGCTATGGCACGCCGCCGGTTACGCCGGAGAGTTGTGGGGGGATGGTGAATACAGGGGGATTTTTGGTTCAGCGTTCGTCTTTCTCTTACCTTTTCCATCCATTCCCTACTTCTCTCCATCTCATCAATTCCTCTCGCCCAAACAAATCTCTCCTTCTCAACCAAAAAAAGAGGAAATTGAGGAGAAAAAAAAACTAACAACCCAGAACTCCCCCTCGCCTCAACAACCGGCAAAGCGATCTTCGCGACGGCCTCGACGGCGCATGCGCCCGGCGACGACGACGCGACGGCAGACGCACAGCTGATGATGATGACGTGGCCGGTGCTGGCGATCTGGGGGTGGAATGCGCGGGCTGACGTCACGGGTGACGAGGAACAACAGCTGCGGCCCACCGTGCAGCTCTCGTGCATCCGGGCGCGCGACGTTGTGGCAACGGGGCCTGACGGGACTGCGCAGCCGCAGCCGCCGGCGTCGACGGGGTCGCGGGTTGGTGGTGTTGCGGTTGTTGCTATTGTCGCGGTATGTAGTGTCTTGAATTGGGTGTAGTTGGTAATCGGTAGGTGATTGGTAATTGGTGTCAATTGCAATTGGATACAGTAAGCGCTTCTGGAATGGTGCCGGTGAGATAGAAGCCGACGGATCGGCGCCGGGCCGGGGTATCGTGACGGAAGGTGCGGAGGTCGGGCCGTTTCGGATCGAGATAGGGCGAGGGGAATGGGAATGTGATATGATATGTGATCATATTACACGTCGCGAGAACCGTCGTTAAGATGTAACGCCGCGATCGTATGATGGAATGAATGAATAGCAATAATTAGCCTGTCAGATATTTGTTCATCTTTAGCAAAAAGAGTGTCGTCTCGTTCTCGCTGGAAACAGTTACCGATCTCATCATCATCATTATCATAAGTGAGGCCTTATATAGGCCCTCCCGTCAACGGCGACAACCCAACCATGACCGCCCATTTTCGGGCATATGTGTGCTTTATATAGCCCTCCGGTCTGGCATACATACATCATGCGAAATGGCCTTACGGGTGGATGGATGGATGAACGACTTTCTTGCTTGCTTGCTTGAAGGATCGCTCACATCCTGTTTCCAGTAAAGCGAGACGCATGCGAGTTTTGCGCAGAACGCACGGGCAGAGAATGCGGGCGACATGCCTTTTTATCGAGATATATATACACTCCCTATAGGAGATCGCACGTCTTACTACTACTATTACTACCTACCACTACTACTACGGAATCCTCTCGAGACGTCACGATGAGAATATGCCTCAATTGCCACCTCCTCCTTCCGGACATCGTGAACCGCTCCCCTCCAAACGTCGACCCTCACCTGCTCGGGACTGACTGACTGACTGACCAGGTACCCCGTAAATACCCCGTATCCCCATCCCCAACCAACTACCGCCAAAGGGGGCTAGCATCGTGAACCTGGCCACATGACCACCTAGCATGAACGGAATCCCACCTAAGCCGTAGTGCACATTAAGTCCAGCTCACTGTCTGTTCGTGATTACCGAGTTCTGATGCATACTGTACCGGTATTACTGCAGTACCAACATTACTTCGAATGTATTTCTCGGTCTGTCTTGATGATCACAAATGTAGGTACCAACGACTCAGCCGCTAACGCCATCGTCAAACATCTTTTCGATTTCACTTCCCAACGCCCAATTCCATTCCTTCCCCCCTGAGCGAAACCCGCCGGCTCCCGCGGGCCTGCTCGGTAAGGAATTCTCGCCTCGGGTACGAGCCCGGGCACTATGATAGTGTGCAATCCGTACAGAGTCATGACGATATCCTCATCATTCACCTTTTCACCCAAGTCGTCGTTGACGTAGGTCCTCATTAACCGACAAGAGACCAGTCTTCCCCAGCTTTCTCCCCAGGTTCGACGAAATTGCGATCTTCGCCCTCGCAATCATACTACCTTAGCCCCAGCCCCGTAATGTCTATAAGTAGAATACCAGATCTCGCCTCCACAAAAGCGATACCTGGCTTCTTCTCACGGAGTACTTGGCTAACCACGAATGCGAGGTTAGTCCGTCTCCGCTCTGACGAAGGATCTAGGTAAGTGTAGCGTTGGGTCCGACGGATACCCGCTAGGCACGTCTCTGCCTAATCCGTCGTCGTTTGCGAATGATCGGTATGTGTCAGAATTACTAAAATCGCGATGCAATGCGTTTCTGCCGTTGAAGGTGGCGATTTCTTCTGTTCACTCGATTGAGGACAATTGAGTCGTAGGTAGTTGGGATATGTATTGTTAAGCATTGGATTGTTGGAGAGAAGAGAATGTGAGAGAGACAGAGAAAAGGTAAGGTAATCCGTAGAATTTTTGTGTGTGTGTGTGTGTGTGTGTGTGGACAGTGGGCCAGTTTACAGCCACCCCTATTCTGGGATCTTCTACCATACCGGATACGCATTGGTACGATTTCGGACTTTAGAGTCGGTCATCGTTATTGAAACGAGTCGATGACTCAATTGAACTCCAGAAACAATCAATTCGATTCCATGCGACTTGCTTGCCCTCGATAACAAACAGCAAACAGGCAGTGTGACAGGTCCTCTTCTCTGGTAACTGCAGAAATTCGGGGCATAATTAACACCAACGGATGTAACTTAAGAGGCGCTTTCACAGTCTTAGTGTTGGCACCTTAGGCCACTTGCGAGGGATCCCAGAGGTTACCTGTCATGTTTTGCTTGCGAGACTGAACGACTTACCGACGACACGGCAAGGGAAGGTAAATAAATACGGTACGGATTACAAACATTACCTGAGACCTATATTTATACCTACTCGTCTGAATCCCGGAGTTTCTAGACCTTCTAGAAGCTCGACAACAAAAAACCGTTCTTGTGTGTTTGTTTTCGGAGTCGAGAATCCTTGGCACTTGTTTGCCAACGTTTCCATTGGGGTAAAGGAACCGAACCGAATCAGCGGTGGGCTGGTTCTCGTTCTCGGGAAACGTTTGTTAATCCGATGTGGTAATGGGTTAGGAAATGGAATGTAGGTAGGGCAGAGTTGGAACCACGGCGCAGAACGCAGTGGGCAGACCAGCCCTCCGGATCTCCATCCACTACCTTAGGCAAGTAATAGTGTAGGCAGGCGAGTTCGATTCATCACACTGCATCGTCGGTGGCGCAACAGCTTGGATCAACACCGTCTTGGATCAACAAACACCGTTGATCGGCTGTCTACAATACCTACATAACATAACGACTTGACTTACTTACAGAGATGATCAATTCCGTGCCTCATCCACACTAAGCTACAATCTCCATAGCAGCCCTCGCATTTCCAACTTTTTAATAGACCCCCCTAACCCTTGCAAGCAAGCAAGCCACCCCGCAACGTTGGCTGGCAGACAGGCGATTCTCCGCATGGAGAAATCGACCCTGGGCTTACGAAGACAGAGACCAAGAATGAGGGGAAAAGAAAAAAAGATAATAGGGGAAGCAACCGACCCATTGGCCCAATGACAATGCCCTCTCGCACGCCCTTGCAGGCATGAACTCATGATGAGGGCGGTGGGGGTCGACCCAGTCCCTTCTTGGCATAACGAGACCACATCGGCGAATCCTTCTCTCAACAAGACCCCATTTCGCCGCATGAAGGACCCATTTCAAGACCCATATAGGAGGAGACCCTCTCCGCACACAGTACGAGACTGCAAACCACAAACGAAACATGGGGATGGATGCAATGGGGGAGAGACAGGATGGGGACGGAGATGGGGTTCAGAACGGGGTTGAAAGAACGGGGTCAACGCTAGCTAGCGTAGCGTAGTGGCGCTCGTAGTCATCCGACTCCGGTATCTGCAAGCGTCCCTAAAGCAAAGCAGAAACGCAAACGCGCTGCTGCGTCACGTACGTACGTACACTACTGTAAGGATGGCGCAGCATATAGTGGTGTAGAATAGCTTGATTCTGTAGGAATCCTTGGAGTGGATCCTATGTGGTGCTAAAGCAATATAGCTAAATACATACGGTGCCTAAAGGCCGTGTACAAGTGCTAGCTACACATGGTGCTGCGCCATACTGCGCCATGCTGCGCCATGCTGCGTTATACTGCGTGGTGGGTTGCTACCCACAATCTGCCCGGCGCCGAAAAGATAACGCCCTCGTTATCCGTTGCCCATGTGATTTTACTTGTTGCCTGAGTGTTTATGCCTGCGCTGTGTGGTTTTTGCCTGCGTTGCGTGGTTTTTGCCTGCGCTGTGTGCTTAAGACCAGTAGTTGCGTTCCTCTTGTATGGTTTCTTCCTCGCTAATCTTTTGCCAGATGTGGTGAACTGCCTCTTCTATCTCGGTGAGCCTGTCCTTGATTTCCTGCTGACGTGTTTCGAGGCGCTCCAATCGCAACATTGTTTCGTCGTGATCTGTGATTGTGCGTACCGTGTCTTCCATCGCCGCTTGTGTGTCGATACCCGCGTTGTGCATTGTCTGTGATATCAGCTCACGAATACTGCCTTGGATGGGTCCGTTGCGAATGGCGTCCCTCATCATGGTCCTAACCTCGTGGGTAATCGCGTCGTGTTTGCGTTTGAGGGAACGGCGAGTGATGTTGGATAGGTCGTCGACAGTTGTGACTGAATCTGGCCAAGGTTCATCGAAGGGCGCCGGTGAGTTTCTGGTGGTTTTCATCTTGTCCCAGGATGCTGTGGCTGTGGCGTTCTGCGGGACGAATGGCATAATGTCGACTTCGAGGTTGTCTTTGGAACCTGGCGTGACTTGTGTCTTGTGTGGAGAGACTGGTGTGGCTTGGCGCTGTTTGGTGGGCGATGGCGGCGTGGTAGGTCTGGTTGGTGTGAACATGGTTGGCAGTGTGGAGTGGTAGGATATTCCGTGGGTATTTGCCCAGGCCTGCCAGCATTGTGGGATCCGACGATCTGCTGGGTCGATGAGGAACCAGGTCAAACCTGCCTGCGTGATTCTGGTTTTCAAGGCGGTGGGGAAGGTACCGTAGCCGGTTTCAGAATCGCCGATGATGCGCAGTGTTTCCCAAGTGGTGTCGTCAGGAGGGTTCAATTCGACACGCATGTTGTCTGCCCAGTTTTGGTCGGATGCGAGGCGTATGGCGTCGTCGAGCCATTTGCGGGTATTGCGCCAAATTCTGGTGTTGGACGGTTTCTCCCGGGGTTTAGTATTAGCGAGCAAGGGAAGGAGCTTATTCATCTTGATCCAGGGGCGAATTGCGATGTGTTCGAGTACGCGTCTCCAGAATCTTTCAGGCTCCTTGATTTTGGCGAAGATGTTCTCGTCTATTTCCAGGCGGCTGAAATCGCGGAATGGGCGTTGCTTTAGGAGGGGAGTAAATCCCATCCAGTGAGGAATCTGGGCCTTGTCTCTGTCGAATTCCGCGAGCTGGGTTCCATTTTCGCAGCGTTCCCTATTTTCCTCGGCGGATATGTCCGGTTGCCCTCCGAAGGTGAATAATGGGTTAGGGAAGGTGGTGATGGGCTTACTTTCTTGGGTGCTTTGTGGCGCGCCTTGTTGTTGGGACGCTGTATGGTGTTGTGGCTGTTGTTGTTGAGCGACTTGTTGTTGTTGTGGCTGTTGTTGTTGAGCGACTTGTTGTAGCTGTTGTTGGATTAGGTCGTCAGCCTGTTGTTGCGCCGCAGATGCGGCCGATGTGTCTGGGGTGTCCATTGTTGACGGCTTCTGACCCATAATGATGTGTAGTGGGGATGTGGAGCGAGGGATTCAGCTTGTTAAGTATGTTGCAGCTCGTTGTTCTATTTTATTTTATTTTGTTTTTCTTCTTTTTTTTTTTTTTTTTGTTAGCTATGGTGTATTGCCGTGTGTCTTTGACGGCTGATGCGCGAATCCGCGAGGTTATTGTGTGTTGTTGGTAAAATCGGAGATCAGGTGCTCCGCTTCTTGTCCTAGTTGCTGTGATGTCAACCATTCATCAAATTCTGGGCCCAGGCCTTCATAAGTTACCAAATATCGTTTGGTGCCGGCTGGGGTTGTCTGTTGTTGCGTGATGTGCCTAGCGTGATCCTTAGTTCGGATTGGTCCGGCATATGGTAGGTGACGTCCGAATACATCAAACGCCATGGGCTCCAAGTGATCTAGGGATATTACATCGTGAATTTTCCAGGTATCGGGGAATTGGAGCTTGTATGCGCTGCGTCCGATCCGTTCGATGATTCTGAATGGGCCGGCGTATTGTTGGCCCAATTTTTTGCCGATTGTGGCGGACTTAGGGATTGAGTATCCTTTGTGTAGTCGCAACAAGACTCTGTCACCTACGTTAAAGAATTTGGGTAAGTGGTGGCGATCGAAGTTTGCCTTCATGTTAATTGCGGCCAAGGAAATGGCGTCGTGGGCTTCGATCCGAGCCATGGGCAAATCTGCAATTCCGTGTTCCTTGTCTGTGGCGATGATGTCGGGTATGCCGTTAGGCGTGAATCCGCGTACGATCTCGCTGGGCGTCATTTTAGTTGCCGATGATTTGGTGTTGTTGTACTCAAACTGCAAATGAGGGAGCGCTTCTGGCCAACGCGTAGCGTCGTTCAATGAGTGGATGTAATAACGTAAGGCTGACTCGATCATTTGGTTAGTACGCTCACTTTGACCGTCAGTGGAGGGCTTGTATGCGGTGGAGTAAAGTAGTTTTGCTCCGAGTCGTTTCCAGATCGTGGCCCATAATTCTGCGGTGAACTTAGGATCTCGGTCAGAAATGATGATTTTGGGGATACCCCAGTTAGCTATCATGAGTCTGTTGATGAGCGCTGTTCCCCATGCTTTGGCCGTCCAAGTGCCTTTTCCTGGCAAAATGAAGATTTCTTTCGACATTTTGCATGTGCCCGACATGATGGTGTCTGAGCCGTCATGTGCCTCTGGTAGTCGTACAATAAAATCAATTGTGATGGTGTGGTACGGACATGGTGGGGCGAGGATTGGCTGAAGGTTGCCGAAGGGTTTATGGTGTCGTGTCCGGAATGCTGCGCATTCGGGGCATCCCTGGAGGTATCTACGTAGCTCTCGGCGGCCGTTAATCATGCAGTAGTGGATCAGGTATGGTGACAGGCGTTCGTAACCGAGATGGTTATTGCCGTGGAGTGTTTCGAATATGTCAGTGAAACAAGAGCGGGGAATACAAAGCTTGTCGGGATTCTCCTCCGTTGATTTCCATAGGAGGCCGTCATGCAAACGGAATGGTAAGTTGGCTTGGTCAGGTGCGTCAAGCTTGATGTCAGCTTTGAGTGTATTGAGTACCTTTTTCCATGCAGGGTCTTCGAGGTATCCTCGTTGCATGGCGGTTTTGAACGCCGGTGATATTTGGATTAAGGTTACTGGTTTGGATGTTGGTGTGTCATCTGGCGCTGACTGTCGTTCCACGGCGTCTTCGGTTGACGGGAAGGCAATGTTGGTGACGGGTTCCGTCATCATTGCTATTGCCCATTGGTGAGTTGAGGCGGGGTTAAGGTGTTCTTTGTTTGGATAGACTTGGGTCCACATGTCTTCTGTTTCTCCGGGAAGGAGGTCTAGCTCTCCGGTGGCGTTGGGGTCGTTGGTGATGTCGGAACGCGGTAATCTTGAGAGTGCGTCTGGAATTATGTGGAGGTTGCCGGGTTTGTGAAGGACGGTGACGTTGAATTGGCTAATGTATTCTAGTGCCCGGATGAGGCGCTTGTTTTTGACCGACATGGATGTGGAGTTAACGATGTCGGTTGTTTGGGCGTGCAGCCCGATAATTGCGCGGTGATCGGTGAAAAAATACACTCCGGCGTTACATGCATCTACCCAGTGGCGAGTCTTACGCAAGGACCATACGAACCCGACTATTTCCATTTCAGTGGCCCAATATTTCTTTTCTGCTGTGGACAGTGTGCGTGAGATGAAAGCGATTGGTTGCATGGCGGTGCGAGGTGGGTATGTGGTTAGTTTGCCTTCAGCATCCAACAAGGAGGGGAGGGTTTTGTCGGCAATATGGTAGACGCATACTCCGATTCCGCGGCCTGAAACGTCGAAGTCGACGCATAAGATCCTGGATGCGATGAAGAAGTGTAGCGTGGTATGTTTGGTTAGTGCGGACTTAATGGCGTTGAAGGATTCCAGTTCTTCTTCGGTGGGGTGCTCTAATGTGACCTTGGACACCATTCGCTTGCGAACTTCCTTGGACCTTTTTTTATCGCCGTGAGCTGCCTTGGCTGCGGCCACTAATGCTGTCTTCCGACGTTCAAGTGGGTCAGCTATGACGGCGTACATTGGGATGTTGTGCCGCATGTATCCGGTCATTCCCAGGATTCCAAGTCCTTAAGGTTTTCTGGGAAGGTGATTTTGGAGATGGCCTCGAGTCGTAATGCCGTGGTTGATAAGCCGAATGCGTCGACCAATCGGCCTAGTACGGTGGCCTTGGGGAAGCCGATGAAACTTTTTGCCGGTCCCATGCCTATGTTACGCGCTCGGAGCACTTTGAAAACCTCTTCTAAGTCCTGGGTGTGGCTGATTAGTTCTGGAGAGCCGACGGTAAGGTCATCGCAATAGCTGTCGGCTGTGGGGATATGGTTCAGGAGTCGATCCATTTGACGCTGGACATACGCGTTGGACCCTTTGTACCCCATGACCAAACAGGTGAAGGTGTATTGTCCTTCCGGCGTGGTTACTGTAAATGCCCACCATGAGTCAGGATGTATGCGCCATTGGTGGTAGAAGGATATGGCGTCCATAACTGTGATATATTTAGCGCTGGACAGTTTGGCTAGCATCTCTTCTTGCGACTTCATTGGATATGCGTCATTGAGCGCCATGTTGTTGCCGACGCGTATGTCTACGACCATTCTTCCTTTGCGTTCCCCTGTGAGTAAGTAACGCCATGCCACGAATACTGGGAATGAGAAAGGGACAGGGTTGCGTGTCTTGAATACGCGTTGTTTGGATAGTAGATCCGCCATAGATTTGCGGATAATCTCTTTTTCTTCAGGACCTTGCTCGTATGGACGGCATTTCTTGGGTATGTGTTGTTCCCAACCTGGTCGCAGGTGGACCTTCATCCATTCATCTTCTGGAATGTCTACGAAGCCCTTGTCTCGAAAGACGTCAGCATACTGTGTGATGAGTGAGTGCAAGGTTTTTGCGGTTTCAGGGTTGTGTGGGTCATCGAAGATCTGCACTCCTGTTGGGTGGGTTATTTTGTGTTTAGTCAGGTCAACGGTGATTTGGCCCGCGTCTCTTGCAGGTCGACGGTTTGGTTGGTCGTAATCGCCAACCTTATACGGGGGGCGTGCTGCGTATTCTTCGGCACCTGGTTCTGCTACTTGGTACGCGTAGCAGTCGTTGTCCCATGACGACAGTGTACCAATGGTTAGGTTTGGCGGGATAGTGAGGTACTTATTGGTATCGTTGCGTATCAACGCAAAGTTCATATTGGCTCTGGCCACTGCAGCGTAACATGTAAACTTCAATGTGTCAGTTGGTTCGAATATCAAGTCTTGGCCGTCATCTTGAATTGGATGTGTCACTGCGATTGTAGTTGCGGTCTGTGGGGGGATGCTGGCGTGATTGGTGGTTTGTACGCGAGCGTTACGATGTTGTTTACCGCGTATTTTTGTCTGCAAGGGGATACGGATGTTCTCGCATGATCCTATAGTTGCTTCGGCGTTTGGCAGGGATATGTTGAATTTCTCTGGCGCCATGACGTCCATGCCGAGAAGGATGTTGGCCTGTAGACCGGGTACCAGTGTCACTTCACGCCGCCAAGAGGCGATGGCTGATTTGCCCGCCTTGTCGGTGCCTTTGAAATACATAGGGAGAATTACATAATCGTAGGATGTGTATACACCTTGGTTTATGCCTCGGACTACCATTGGCGTAGCTCGTTTCCTCCATTCCAGGGTTGGGTAATGAGATTTCACCCAATCGGCGTCGCCCAATGTTCTGGAACAGCCTGTATCCGCGCATATTTCGTCTTCGTGCATGTCAGTCAAAGAGGTCGTGATGTGTGCTCTGAGGTATGACCATCCGCGGAAGCCGTAGCCGGTGCCGATATCTGGGCGTGAGTCAACCGATGATTTAATGATGCGAGGTTTGTATCGGGCTTGCAGCGACGGTGCAGCTACTGCTTTGACTGTCGGTGCTTCCTCGTCGTGTTGACGTGGTGGTTGTGGATCTGGCGAGGCTGGGCTGCCGGCTAAGATGCCTGAAATTGACATTCGGGGATCTGCGTGCTGCGCGTCGTTGACGTCCTGTGCGTCGTTGACGTCCTGTGTTGTTGTATCGGTAATTACGTCAGCGAAGTGTGCATAGTGTGCTTCCTTGGCGTGAGCTGGTCCCGCTTGGGTGTGCTTGTTGCCTTCTATTGGAGTATGGTTCCTACGGATGTGCTTGTGAAGTAAGTTTTTGCTGGGGAACTCGTCCTGGCAGCATCGGCAGATATGTTTCTGTTCTGCTGCTGTGACGGTACCGAAGTGGATCACTTCTTCATTACCTTCGGTGAAAGGTTCTGGAACTGGGTAAGGCTCCTCGGGTCCGGGGCCATATCCGTGACTGTAATTAGCATCTTGTTCATCCTCGAAGTTTGCATCTTCGAAATCTGCCATGTTGAAATCTGGGTCTTCTTCTTCGCCGAGATATGCCCGTTGTTGCTGAGTGGATCTCCATGGTCTGTTGTAACTGTTGTAGCCCCCTCGGCCCTGGAAACGGCCGAATGTGCCGCCCCGGAGATTATTGAAATTGGGCCTAGTGTTATAAAATCCTCTACCTTGACTGTAGATGCCGCGCTGTGATTGATCGTAAGTGTTCTGCCATCTACGGTCCTGGTCTTGTGGCTTGATTGGTCAGCCGGTGTTGTCGCGGTAGCGTTTTGCGTGGTGCCCGGGTTGGCCGCATTTCCGGGTGGATTGGTGCCGTAAGGTGTGGGGCTTACGCCATTGGGTTGCTGGTTGGCGTTGTATGGCGCGTTGTAACCTCGGCCGGCGGATTGATAGTTCCTTCGAGGTTGGTTGTAGTAGTTCCGTGAGTCCGGGTATTGTCTTGGCTCCAAGCGGCGTTCGAAGGCGAACCTTTCGTTAGCTCGACGAATCATAACGCTTTCCATGTCGTCTATCTTTTCCAGGAACTGCGATAGGGTGGTTGTCGATTTGGGTTTGTCGATCAGTCCTTGGATTTCGCTGTCGAAAGCTTCGTAGACGTACAATAGTTGGGCTGTCAGCGGTAGCTCAGTGGCCTGTGCGTCAGCTAGAACCTTTTGGATGAAGGTTCTGATATTCTCGTGTCTGCTGATGTTACGGAGTGTGAACTTGTGCCTGCCCAATGCTTGAAGGGCTTCCGATTGGGTTTTCTTGAATCGCTTCTCCAGTGCGGTAGTAATGCGATTCAGATCTCCCTCTGCTAGGGCTGTGCGTTCCAGGTCGGACAGCTCGATGGATAGCCAGTGCAAGGCTGTGCCCTGCAGGCACATGCCGTATGTATTTTTTACCGCTTGTTCGCCCTTGTTTGTGGCGACGTCCTTAAGGCGATTGGTGAAGTTAAAAACGTTAGTGTATATGGTGGTACGGCCGCTTGATACGATCCCGTGTCCTTGTGGGTCGGCTTCTCCTGGGTTGAAAAAGCCGATATGCTCTGGCTTAAGCTCGTCAGATTTGGGTACGCTACCGTTGGATACAATCTGAGATTGCAATAATTTCATGGTATCAGCTACTGATTTCATCGTGTCGACCAATGATTGCATATCTGGGGTTGAGTTAGGTGGATTAGCGGTTGAGGCTGATTGACTGGCGCCTTGAGCGCCGGAGTCGGCTGGAGACATATTGTCGTCGTCGCCGTCGATTGACGAAGGACGATGTAAATTAGGCGATGACTCTAGCAAGGTTAACTTCCCTAGTAATGGTACAAGAGGGCTTGCGATTCGTTTAGATGAATTGGATGCTTGTAAGCCGATAGTTTGAGTAGGTGAAGTGTGTGTGCTTGCTGCAAGTAAGTGGGTAGCGGTTACCGATGGTGCCGAGAGCTCCTGCAGGGGTTTGTCAATGGGTGGGTTTTGCTGAGTTTCGGCTGGCGGCTCTTGCTGCTCCTCGACGGGTAGTTCGGCTGGTGGCTCTTGCTGCTCCTCGACGGGTGGTTCGGCTGGTGGCTCTTGCTGCTCCTCGACGGGTAGTTCCTGCTGTTTCTCGATTGGTAGTTCTTGCTGTTCCTGGACGGGCGGCTCCTGCTGTTTCTCGACAGGATTGGGTGGTCCGAGAAGTGGATGACGCGTAGATGTTGTAATCTGAGTTTCAAGTGCGGGGTCGTTGCCAGATGTTGCGTCGGGAGTTGAAGGTGCGTCTGAAATGGGTTGTAAAGCGGCGTGTAGCTTCTTGACGGTGACTGGGGTCGCCGGTGTCGTTCGAGATGTCGTAGGCGTGCCTTGTGAGGATGATAATGTATTTCGCCTGGATGATGAGGGTGTGGGGGTGTTGGAGTACAGTGTTTTCCAGTACTTGATGAATTTCCTGACCGCGCGAAGAGATTCAGCCCATTCGACCGGGAATGTGACGGTCTTGTCTAATGTCACGCTGTTGTTGGTTAAAGTGGTATTAGCGTAGGTGATGAGGTCGTCAGCAATGATCTTCGAATTGGGGTGGTCAGTTGCTTTGAAGTTTAGCAATTGATGGGCTTGATTGATGATTAGATCCTGTGAGAGCTGCGTAGGCATGCCGCAGCGTGATCTTGATAGATCTGAAGGTTTGGCTGCTTATGGGCGTCAGTTTGGCGATAAGCGTGGACTAGATGTCGCTGGCCGTCGCTTGATGTTGCTATCAGGCGATGGGCGTCGATTAGATGGTGCCGAATGGCGATTCTTGGCGCGGAACGTCGCTAAATGGCGCTGATCGTCGCCATATGGCGCTGGGCGTTCCTGTGTTGACGGCGCTGGCCTACGACGGACGCCGACGGTTTAAGGGCTTCGATGAAAATTTAGATTAGGCAGTCAATGGTGCCGATCCTCGTTTTCGTCAAAGAAAAATTTTGGTTGATCGTTGCGATCGCTAGCTACCAATCTGTAAGGATGGCGCAGCATATAGTGGTGTAGAATAGCTTGATTCTGTAGGAATCCTTGGAGTGGATCCTATGTGGTGCTAAAGCAATATAGCTAAATACATACGGTGCCTAAAGGCCGTGTACAAGTGCTAGCTACACATGGTGCTGCGCCATACTGCGCCATGCTGCGCCATGCTGCGTTATACTGCGTGGTGGGTTGCTACCCACAACTACGATCTCACATCTCCATCCCACAGGAAATCCGCTTAGGTACCTAATTGCATGCATGTTCGTTTCGCAGTGTAATGTATCAGCTCTTGGATGCAGCTCGCCGCCGTTCCATGCATACTAGATAGTGTAGACCAACGGTACAGCGTATTCCTGCCGAGACCGCAGTTCACGTATCGTAAGCGTACAGTTATCTCCATCTCCATCACTCGGTACTGTCTGATTTCTGAAAGAAAAGACGGGGGAGAAGACATGGGGAAAAGACCCAGGTGATTTGCCGGGAATCCCATGGACTCCACAGTCCACAGTCTGGAGTCTGTAGAATGTGAATGTGCAAGTATTCCCCGTATAGACACGACCCAGCGACATGGAGTCTACTACCCCAAAGAAATGCCATGTTTGTGTGGAGGTGTAATTCGAATGGGTTCCTCTTTTAATCAATCAAACTCCCTCCTCGACTCCCGGTCGCCCATGAGAGCTGACATACGGGGTCGAGTAAGTACTTACCAGCACTAGGGAGCGTCTTAACTCCTGGACAGTACCTACGTAGTGTCTCTGAAGGGTCCTGTGATCCGACGGAATACGGAATACGACCGTAGCCACGGGGTATAAGCGAGCCCAATCCACTTTATGAGGAGGCAGGTTGGTTTGATGGCACGGTAGCGCAGAGCAAGCCAGCCAAGTCGGTAGCCAAGTCGGCAGCCAAGTCGGTGTCTCTCCCTATAGATTCTTGGCCTGTAGGGTACCTACCTGGTAATTAGAGCAGGAGTTCCGAAGGGACGGAATTATCTACCTGTCTCTGGCGCTGTTATTCCCACACCGGCTCGCGGCTAGGCTCTGAATTGCTGATGACGTTAGGTACGGAATCGTTTCGGCCGCTTGGCAGTCAGACAGACGTGAGCGGCTGAAGAGAACCTCAAACGGTCAGCGTCAGCCCTCAGGTCGACAACGGTAGACCATGGATCGATGTTTCACTTACATAAAGCCGTATACAATAAAAAAAGAAAAAAAAAAAGAAACGAAACATCAAACAACAAACTCACGGCGTGTCCGAAGGCCTCCCGTCTTTTCGGGTCACGGTACCGGGCATCAGTACAC